>CALSFV010000457.1:0-121629 GCA_943737045.1 Parapristionchus giblindavisi
TTGCTCATGGACGCGAAAGATAAAAACTGAGAGCAGTGATCGAAAAAATATAAATATAAATAAAACAATAAAATAAAGATATATGTTCGCAAACACGCCGGAAAGCAAAAGCAGGAAGTTGATAAAAGAATAGAAATGCGCACGAACAATCTGTTCTAAAGCGCAGAAAAGAAAAGAAACAGAGGTAGAGAGATAGAGGGGAGATAGAGTCGGAGATGAGAGGACGAGGCAGAAGTGTGATTCAATTTTCAACTGACACTGTGTATACCCACCAAAGGTAAATTCCGTAGTTCAAGGCAAGCCTGAGATCGTTGCAAGTTCAATGATAATTCAAGACCAATTCACTCTGGAGGGCCTAATTTCTTCTACGGACCTACTTTACCCAAGAAAGTGGTAAATCGAGAAAAGTTTGCCATGAACTTTTCTCCAATTTTCGAATTTTAGACACCACACTAGAAGTGGAGAGGCATCAGTCCTTTGCAACAGACAGACTCCAAATGGGGGAAAATAGCCACGTGCTCATGAATGATGGCCCGTCTATTTACTTCGTCTAATAGAGTATTTCGAATGAGAGAGACTGGGAGAAACAGGAAAGACCAGAATAGATATGGAATGGTGAGGAAACAGACAGATCGAAATATGACAGACCGGAGATTCGAGAGAATCAAGAATGGATGATGCTATTTGCTCTAGCACAATATTAACTCTGGAAAAGAAAACCAACACTCGCGTCTTCCCACATCGTTGATCACGACACGGTGCGTGATGCGAATCAACAATACTCAGATATAATTATACCTTCTTCTAAGATTCGCCCATAGCTCCCAAACTGCCACTGTACCCAAGAACCCTCACCGATATCGCTACATTAGCGACGGACATCCATCAATCCCTTTATGTCCTTATTTTTCTTGTTATGCATATTATGATGGAATAAAGAATAAGAATAAGAATAAGAATACCAGAATAGAGGAATAGCATAAACAGAGAAATTAGGCGACAGCGTGTCCGCGTCTAGCAGACACTGTCTACGTGATGGTGTGCGAGAAAAGGATTGAGGAAGTCTTTGGCGTTTAGTTCATTCCTCTCTCCATCTAACTCTGTCATGACTTCACGAGATTCTCTGTATCTCTCTGACTCTATCATCCTCTCCCCCATCTTTCCCCCTCTATCATTCTCTCTATTTCTCTATCTCTCTCTCTGTCTGTCTATCTCTCACTATCTCATTACGTCTGATCAACCACTTCCTCTCTCTCCGTCTATTCCAAACTCTGTTTCGGTCTCTTCCTCTTCCTCTCTCTCATCACTATGTAATATATCACGACTCCCTCTTCCCAATCCCTTTTTCTCCTCTTCCTCATCCATCTCTTTCCTCTAATTCTCTTCATCGCTCTCCATCTTCCTGTTCCGCAATAGTCTATCAAATCTTTTTTCATCCTTCTCCTTCCTCTTTCTATCTCTCCTATCCTTTCCCCTATCCCTCTCACTCCTCTCCCCTCCCCTACCTATCTCTCTCCTTCTCCTCTCTCTTTTATCTCCTCCCCTTTCTCACTTTTTCCTCCTTCCTCTCTTATCCTCTTCTCATTCTCCCTCTCTCTGTTCCTTTATCTCTCACTCTCTTTATCCTATTTTTCTTATCTCATTCTCTCCCTCTCTTCCTCCTTCATTTCCCTCTCGTTCCCTCCACCTCTCATTCATCTCTTCCTCTCACTCTATCTGTCTCTCTTCCTTTCTTTTCTCTCTCTCTCCCACTCTCCTCTTTTCTCTCTCTTTCTTCTCTCTTCCTCTCGCTCTCTCCATCCCTTCTCTCTGTATCCCTCCCTCTCCTTCCTCTCCCCATCCCCCTCCCTATCTTCCCAATCTCATTACTCTATCCATTCTACTATTCGCCTCTCCTATTATACCCTCAGTACCCTCACGTCATTCTCAGCTTATCCCCGATAGTTTCAAGAAGCTCTAAACGATTAAACTGAGGCTACTAGGCAAGGCAATTAGAACATAGAAAAGGATGATGAACTAGAGCAGTGAGCATGAAGAAATGCGGGCACTTCTTCGGTTTCTGGTCACCCCCCCCCTCCCCAACCTCTCTCTAAGGGGGGACCCTTTTCGATCTTTTCGATTGCATGGAAGGGTCGCCCCCCTCTCTGGGACGACAATGTCGACGGAGGCGAAATGCTCCAGAAACCGATGAAGTGCCGAAATGTGTTGGTCACGTCATTACGATTTACGATTTTCACGATTTCAACATATTTTTGCACGGTGCTCCACTTCATACTCCTTGCCCGCTGAGAAAGCTGGCGCTGATTGCTTTGCGGTCACGTGATACAATATAATAATAATAATAATATAATAATAATATTTATTCCTTCAAGTGAACGTATCGGGATGGGATCGGGAATATCTGTTAGATAAGTGTTTTTGAAGGATGTCCGTCGCCAAGGCGAATCGGTGAAATGTGGGAAGACGGGGGTTGGAGGAAGAGGCAGTAGGAATCTTACCTACTCAGACATTTCATGAATGAATATGTGCCTCAGGGACAATCACATTATATGGTATTTTTTTACATGATTACGAAAGACTGCTGGTGACGCCTGCACAATAGCATCAGGGAGATTATTCCAAATATCAATAGTTCGTGAGGCTAATGTTGAATGGAAAGTGGTTGATATTTTGAAGGGTAGAATGATTCTCAACGAATTGCCGTTTCTCAGATGCAAAGCGGGAACAACTTTAAAGAGGAAAGAGCAATTGTACTCATAATTTTGATGGATTGAATTATATAGGAAAAGTAAATCTGCAATCACGTGTCTATGTTCGAGTGTAATTAAATCTAGAAAGTGAACACGATTGAGATATGTATCATAAGGAATAGAACAACGACTGAATAGTCTTCGAGAGTAAAATCTCTTTGAACGGATTCAATCTCTTTAGTCAATCCAGATCTTTTAGAATTCCAAACGACAGATCCGTAGCTAATAATAGGTAATATAAAAGACGTATAAGCGGCTTTGTAGACTTCAATTTCTCGACTACGGAAAGTTCTAAATAGAATATTGATTTTTGATCTGGCTTTACGAACAGCTTTATTAATATGGGACTTGAAACTTAAATTAGGAGACATTAATATACCCAAATCCTTTACCTCGTCAGAACAAGAAAGCTTAAAACCCTTTAAAAAGTAATCACTACAAGATTTTTGATTACCGTAATGCATTACAACGCACTTAGTCTCAGAGAGAGTTAGATTCCAAGCGTCAGCCCAATCAGATATATTATCAATTGCCTTTTGCAAATCACTAGTGTGCGCGGGAACCTCAGCATAAATTTTTAAATCATTTTTAATTTAATTTTTTTTTAATTATATATGACAGAGTAAAGGATCTCTAACTCTAGTATGCCCTGCGGGAAAGTACATCATTACTGCATGACCTAAAAAGAGAAGTGACGATGATTATAGGCGTCTCTCGTTTCATTTCCAAGTTGGAAAGATCGGATGGAGCATGAGCGTAGGAGTACAGCATGAAATGATGCTGTAAGCAGCGGTTTCCCTGATTCTAGAGTGCCATCTAATAAAGAAGTATATCAATTGCTCAGTTTTGTATTATGTAAGAAGAGAATTGGATAATTCCTCCTACCACTGTGCTGTAAGCGAAGGAGTTTGTTTTGTGGTCGTTCCGGAATTCGAGTGGTGAAAATACAGTAATACAAGAGAGTTGTTTTCTGGAATTTATGCACAGCTACAATGCAAGCAATTGTTGACGAAGTATTGAGCGAGGACTTCGTGGGTTATCTCTATCTAATTTTTCTCAATTCTGTTTCATGATTCACTATTCGAAAAGGATCAAGTGTAGCGGCTTTGATTCTGAAGAACGTTTTAATTGCTGATCAGTAGATGAAGAAGATGAAGATAATTATGCCCCTTGTATGGAACCTCAGCACGCCCAGACTAATCTGTCGTTTAGCGGCAACCATTCCCTCCCTAATGGTTATGTGCTTGATAAAGGTTAATAAACTGTTAAACTGTTAAAAACAATGCAAGATGATTTATCTGTACCGTCAAAACGAAAAAAAGTGAAACATTTGTCAAATAATTTGACAAAATTTGACAAAAGTTCACAAGATTTTGAAAATTTTGAATCATGATATCTAAACGCGGTTGCTATTTTTTAAATAGACAATAGGGTATTTGAGCATCACTGGGCTTGCCTATTTGACCTATGAACAAAAAAAATTTAAATGAATCACTGTGAACGCTGTTTTGTGAAACTGGTATACGGTAGGATTTTCTACAGTATACCACTTTTGCAGTCTGATCTACGACATGATCCAAACAGTGCACATTCGCTTTAGGAAGTCAGGTAATGCTATTTATATCCATGATTAGACGAAAAAAGAGCGATGGAAGCAGTTTTACAGTAAGATTCTACAGTATGCTACAGTATACCAATTCTGCTCCGCAATGCTCCTGATTAATTTTTTCACTTTTGTCGTGCCTATCTGGATTGGGTAAACACATCTACAAAACAAAATCTGAGATAAAACATCATCAAGATCATGAAAAATGCTAAAAATGGGAATCTTGTGAACTTTTGTCAAATTTTGTCAAATTATTTGACAAATGTTTCACTTTTTTTTCGTTTTGACGGTAATTTTGTTCAGACGGCTAGTAGTTTACGCTTGCCATGGCTCTAGAAATAGTCGTATCGGATGAAGAACCATTAACCATATAAAATTTATTTGTATACCGTCAAAACGAAAAAAATTGAAACATTTGTCAAATAATTTGACAAAATTTGACAAAAGTTCACAAGATTCCCATTTTTAGCATTTTTCATGATCTTGATGAAGTATTATCTCAGATTTTGTTTTGTAGATGTGTTTGCCAAATCCAGATAAGCACGACAAAAGTGAAAAAAATAATCAGGAGCGTTGCGGAGCAGAATTGGTATACTGTAGCATACTGTAGAATCTTACTGTAAAATTGCTTCCATCGCGCCTTTTTCGTCTAATCATGGATATATCAAGCATTACCAGACTTCCTATAGCGATTGTGCACTTTTTGGATCATTTCATAGATCAGGCTGCAAAACGGGTATACTGTAGAAAATCATACCGTATACCAGTTTCACAAAACAGCGTTCACAGTGAATCATTTAAATTTTTTTCTTCATATGTCAATTAGGTAAGCCCAGTGATGCTCAAATACCCTATTGTCTATTAAAAAACTAGTAACCGCGTTTAGATATCGTGATTCAAAATTTTCAAAATCTTGTGAACTTTTGTCAAATTTTGTCAAATTATTTGACAAATGTTTCACTTTTTTTCGTTTTGACGGTACTTTTTGGATAAAATCCGAGTTTACCTGAAACTCAACGCTCTCTCGCTTTCTTTTATTTGTGAGAGAGTGAGGCTAGAGCGGTGAACGCAAACATATCAGTTCTTGCAGTATGGCCAGATCTAACTACCCAAGCTTGAGGTAGTTAAAGTGACCCCAAGCTATAATAAGCTATTATAACTTGAAACGCTCAACAATATAGAAGTATGCTATTGTAAAGGTACACCCCAAGCTAAATTGACGAGAGAGCGTTGCCAGTGCGGAGAGTTTAAAATTACCTTTTGCTATGGCTTTAAAGGGACCTCTCAATGGTCTCTTCATTGCGCACACTGTTTTTTCTGTTCTCTAACGACGAGAGAGCGTAGAGTGTTGAAGAGACAGTTGACAAAGGTGTCAGTAAAAAAATCTAACTTATCTCAAACACTCTTTGACTCCCACTGATTTTCTATTATGCATTTATCAAGAATTAGAACGATAGTTGGAACAAACTTCCTAAGCGAAGCCGAGAGCAGAAATTTGATCATCATGCACACCAGAGACCTCGACCTCTTGATAAATGTGATTTGAATGAATCAGGGCTGGGATTTTTTGAAAATATTTTCAAAAAATTTTTTGATCAAAAAATTCAAAAAATGGCTCAAAAATTTTTTGAATTCAAAAAATGTTTGAAAAAATTCTTTACTCTGTTTAAAAGGATAAAAAGCAATTCATACACATCATTTTGGCTGAAAAGTGGGTAAAACAGTCAATTACGCAATTAACCGAATTCTGAAACATAAAAAACATGACACAATATTTTTCACTTTAAAAAAATTCTACGTCAGTGCATTGGGCACACTAATCCACACTAAAACACTTAGAATCCTCTTCAACAAGACCGTGAAAAATGATAAAAAAGGGAATCTTGTTAGGTTTTGTCAAATCTTGTCTCAATTTTCCACAAATGTTTCACTTTCTGTCGTTTTAGCGGTACTTTTTTACACTTAATTTTTTTTGATTTTTTGAGAAAAATTCAAAACACTTTTTTGATTTTGAATTTTTTGAAATGGTCAAAAAATTCAAAAAATTCAAAAAATCAAAATCAAAAAAATCCCAGCCCTGGAATGAATGAAATCAGCACTTCATTTAGTCGGAAGATAAATCGACACAAGTAAAGAATGAAAAGTCCACTCAACCGGGGCAAGTGGGCGGAGTCCCCCAAGGGAGAGGAAGAGATTGTAGATAAGGGGCAGGGAGACATGTAGGATGACTCACATTACAAAAACGTCTTACAAAATGTATGATTTTGTACAGTAGCTCTGGTGTCATCAAGGTGCTTCATCGGATGCATCTTCTCAGTGTCCAATGAACTTTCACTTCAACAGAATATTCCACGAATTATTTGAGTGCAGCCACTGCCCTCAATTTCCCTTACAGTATGCAATAGCAGCACATTTCCTGTACTAACTTGACTTCCTTATAAGCCCTTACTCTCCTTCCCAGAAGCCGATTCACTCGGATTTCGGGCTAATTTGGAAAGATTGTAAATATTTGCCCTACTCCTACCCCAATAAGTTTTCTAAGTACTACTAGAACAGAGCAAAAAAGCCATTTTAGGCTGCTGCTTCGACACTTTCTCAGTAATGCTGACAATAATGGGAAAGAGAGAGGGAGAGGAAGAGGGAGAAAAGGAGAGGGAGAGAGGAGAGGGAGAGAGAAGGGGAAGGAGAGAAAGGAAGAGGGGAAGGAGAGTGAGACAGAAAAAAGAGAGAAGTCTCCAGGGACGGTAGAATAGTATAGAATGAGAATGTAAAAAACAGACACTTTTCAAAGGTATAAAAATAGTGGGCAACTCTGGATTTGTTGACCGTTAGAGGCCATGTTTATCTCATAGTCAGTCCCCGAGGCGAGAGCCCCCCCTCCTCCCGAGGAACAATCTCGCTCAGGATATCCATGTTTTCAGGGACATAGAGAAAAGGTTGATCTTCCATCATTGGGTATAAATGAGCATATCTTTTAAAAAAAGAACCATATAAATAAAATTCAAAAATATTAGAGTATGTTAAATAAGTATATGTGTACTGTGGTGTTTCGACCGCTACGTAGTCATACAAATCGTCTATCGAAAAATACAGAACATCAAAGATAACGTATGGTCGTAATTCTACTGGACCCTGTAATAGTAGGCTACTCTGGATTTGTTAATAGTAGGCTACTCCGGATTTGTATGTCCCAGAGAGAAATTTCCTTCTTAAGGGGGAAGAGAGAGGGGCAGAGAGAGGGAGATAGACGGAGAGAGGGAGACAGAAGGAGAGAGATCCTTGAAAGGAGGTGTTCAAAAAGAGGTACTATTGTGGAGTGTTTTGTTCAGTACCTTAGGCTGCTGTAATCAACAAAATTTTTGGTGGAAATCTGTTTTTTTTTCACGAATAAGTGGAGGAGGGATCTTCACAGAGGAAGGACTTTATCCGCCAACTCGAAGATTATAGACAAAGTATGCAAAAAGATATCATACAGTTGGACCTTAGTCATCGGTTCTCATTCGACCTAGTGCATATAAAAAGGAGTGCATTGTGAAGTAAAGATTGTATTGTATTGTATGATACTCTTGTAATAAATCGGAAAATGTAATCCACAGCAAATTATTCTGACAAATATTTATTCAAGCGCTCAATGAATCATTGTTGGGATGGGGCATTGGAGAGGGATTGGACTGAGCCTTCAGTTTTTCTAGCCTAAAACAGTTACAGTTATACTAGTAGGAGAAAGAGAGAAGTTCATCCACACGGATTGCAGTATTCCCAGTCAACATACGTTCCCTCACTTGTGAGGGAACTGCTGAAGACTGAGAAGAATGCAATCCGAGGAAAAGCAATTCGTAGCTGAGAAGGAGCAAAAAAAGACCGCGGCTGAGGAAAAACAGAAGATCATGCAAAGAAAAGATGTCCTTCCCGGTTATTTAAAAAATCAGCCCGAAAATGCAAACAATTGTCATGGAAAAAAAACAGAAACAGTCAGATACGTACTGTTTCTCATGCCTCGATAAAAAAATAGAAAGAAAACGAACGCAACAATAAATGACACTATTACATCTAAAAGTTGTCTCATAAAATATTGAATGTTAACCATGAAAATGATCTCGAACTCTTAATTGCTTAAAGTTCGCCAAAAGTTGCTTGTTCTTAATTGAATTCGCAAACGACGATCCTCATCTGTTCCTGAAATGTTACAGAAATTATGAATTTAGTTTAAAGAAATTCTGACCTCATAAGGACATAGAGCCTTAACCATAAGACCATAAGACCTTACAGATTTGGGGCCTTAAGGCCTTAAGGTCTTAAGGTCTTAAGGTCTTACCTTAACGTCTCTAAGATTGAAAAGAGTGACTTACATGGGAACGAGATGAGGAACGACCGCTCATATCACACGAAACCACTCCTTTTATTCATTTTAGAGTGACTATTAATTTGCTTATTCAAATTGAATTGTTCACTTACACGTTTAGCGTAATTATATTTAATTCATGTTAATTCTCGCTTGTCTGAACAGCCCGATTATACTCCCAATTAACAGATATTATAAGAACAGCCCCTAAAATTTTAAGAGTTAAACATCGATTGGATGCCCACCAAATTATCGCCGAATTCCCAATGAATTCGGAGAGTCGTCAATCATATCTTTACCAATTTCTGCTCACTTAATTCCTGTTTCGCTTCGGGCGTAGATAAATTAATTAATTAGCCTCAATCTTACAGAACGGTCGCTCGCTCATTTCTCTCTGAACGTCCAGAATCCTTGCGAAGTTGGATTGGGTCACCGTTTCAGTGAGAAGTTATCAGAACCAATCAGGGCAAGCCTTCTTCTCTGGCTACTCACACAGAAAAATGACTTAAAATTTCAATTTCTTACTTTTCATTTTCTTAATGATAAGAAATATCTCAGAAAACTCCACTTGAAAAGTAAGAAATTCAATTTCTGATGTTCTGTTCTAAGCAGTCAATTTCTTAGCAAAGAACATATTGTAAGAGAATTTTCTTTGTGAGTCATCAGAACTGCCTGATCTGATCGGAATTTGGCGCCAGAACACATGAAAGTTTTCTTTAATATTAGGTGAATTCATAAGTAACGCTCGTTTTTCGCATTCCAAAAAATTTGTCACAAAAAATTAACAAAGCATGGAGAATTCTAGAAATATTTTCCATTCGCATCGGTCACCTTCTGCCTTCTACTCGGCAGTTTATGGATCCATTCGTGATAAAAGGACTGGGGCAAATTTCGGAAATAGGTGTTGAGTACGGTATGGATAGTGGTTCGGTCTTTGAAGCCTTACCCTTTGAGGAAGTGATGGAGCGCCGCGAAGAGGTGACAACCATAGTCGGAAAGGTCGGGTGAGTACGGAGGGTGGGGGAGTACAGTTCAGTCACATCCCGTTGGCCTGGGTCGTTCTTTTGGCATGAGGTCGAACGTAGTCATGTTGAAATTAGATCCGAGTGTCCTTCCCGCGTGATTGTTCGAGGTGGAGTCTTAGCTTCCGCAAGTAGAGAGTGCTGACATGTATCATTACAGTCGTACCCTCGGGGAGGAGTTCCCAGTAGTCGACTCCCCGTACCGAATACCAGATGCACAACATAATTTTTTGGCGGCGAAAATCGGGTTTGGGGGCATCTGCTGGCTATTCGTGCTTACCGAACCACAGTCTCCTTGGTTCTTCGTAATCATCGATCATCCACTTTTCATCACCGGTTATAACGTTGACCAGCCAAACAAGACGGCGACGTAGAGTTAGAAAAGTCTTTGCCATATCCAGTCGGCGATCATTGACGTAGTCGGCTAAGACGTGGGGTAGACATCTTCCCTATTTTCACTTATTTCCGAGAGTGTAAAAGCCATGTACCACAGTGCTTTGGCTGACTCCAAGTGCCATTGCAATATCACCGGTAAAGGAGTACGGATCAGCGTCTACCTCTTGGAGCAATCGATCGAGAGCCACATTCGGTGGGCGACTGGGTTAGAATTCATCTTCGATTAAAAAGTCCTGTTTCTGGAATTTAACAACCCACTTTCTCATCGGTGTTACGTGACGCACATGTGAGTGGTACACCTCTGCTAAGCGAGGTTGGAAGCCAGGACGTTTCAAGTCAGAGAGTAAGAGGAATAAAATAACGTTGCGAATGTGAATTCCGTCGGAGGCGAAATTGTGCGGTTTTCTCGCCTGGAGGACACGCGGGAAGTGAATCGAAAACAACAGTAGGATATTCGAGGGACAGCCTATCTAGTATATATAGCATGGATGTTGGCAATAACAACAGAGCAAGAACGAGGCGACTGAAGTTGAGACTAAAAAACGATCGTTACTTATGAATTCACCTAATATGTTCTCGAACCGTCGAAAGTAAGCAGTTTTTTTACCATGCACATCAGAGCCCACTCTTGAGAAATGTACTTGAATCTAGATCTATTGAAGCTCGTGGCTTTCTGGGTCATTCTTCACAAAAACATCAACTTCTCCCCATTCTATGGCATATAAGGAGCAAAGATTCTATTGGCCGAAACACCATAGGGCACATTGCTAGTTAACTTATTTAATTAAAAAAATTATATTTAAAGTGCATGCATACTTATTCTTGTACATCTATTAATAATATTAATTTAATTGCATTGTATATTACACGTATGAATGTAAATGCAATCAACAACAAATTATTCTGACAAATATTTATTCAAATTATTCAAAACTAATCATGGTTTAGAAACGTCATCAGACTTCCACTGCCTAAAACGGTAAAACAGTTAGAAAAGTAGGGAGTATAGGACAATCTCTGCACGGATTGCAGTACTTCCCAGTCAACATACGTTCCCTGACTTGTGAGGGAACTGCTGAAGACTGAGAAGAATGCAATCCGTGAAGAAACAAAATGAAGACGATAACTCAGCCGCGGAACTCAAAAACTACGTCAAAATAAATACATCCTGAATATTTCCAAAGTCAGCCCGAAAATGTGAAGGTATGTCCAGGAAAAAACCGAAACAGTGTGATATGCACTGATTCTAATGGTATTAACCATGAAAATGATGCCGAACTCTTAAGAGCTTAAGGTTCTCCAAAAGATTTTAGAGTGTTTAAGTGCGTTTGCCCTTAAGTTCTTAAGTGAGTTCGTTGACGACGATCCTCATCTGTTCCTGAAATGTTACAGAAATTATAAATAAATAATATTTTTGTCTTATACATTCTAATCTCCTAAGGACGTGGAGTCTTAACCATAAGACCATAAGATCTAACAGATTTGGGGTCTTAAGATCTTAAGGTCTGAAGGTTAAACCTTAAAGTCTCTAAGAATGAAAAGAGTGACTTACATGGGAACGAATGAGGAACGACCGCTCATATCACACGAAACCACTCCTTTTATTCATTTTGGAGTGACTATTAATTTGATTAAAAAATTCAAATACAATTGTTCACTTACACATTTCGTACAATTATGCAAATGTTATATTGTTTGCATATCAATAATCAATAGACTCTCAGCGTGCCAATGCGTGAAGTGTCTACCACGCGCATGTTGCTCAAGGATCGATTGAAGTCCGAGGGTGGTTGGCAGTATTCCATTCACCCATTCACCCATTCGAATCCTCTCGTTGATTGAGCATCGATTGAGCTATTGAAAACCTTTTCGATTTGTTAAGAAAAACTATCAATAAATTCGATTTGCAGAAATGTAAATTAAAATATCAATGATGCAGGTATGTACATACATTCTCCTTAATATTCCAAGAAATGCTTATGTTGAAGATACCAAAACAACTAACTGAAGAGCTACAGAGCTCTAAAGTCGGCCGATTTCGACGTGCAAAAAGTTTGATGACGTCTGGCGAAAATGAAGATATCAATAAAGTTCGAGTTAACTTGTTTGGGGGCATATGGAATACGATAAAATGCATTAAATGTGGGGTTAGCCACCGTCGGGGGGGGGCATGACAGAAGCGCAACGTATAAAGCGCAACTGCCAATTTTCGACAAAAGCGCAACCATGAAAATCGCAAACGACAAAAGCGCAACGGGGCATATCTCGGTCGGGGATGACCGTACGGACCTCTGGATGGGTTTATCCGAACCCACTCGGTTCACGCTATTATGGTACAAGTTGATCTTTGATCTCTGACAGCGATACGACAAAAGCGCAACGGGGCATATATCGGTCGGGGATGACCGTATAGACCTCTGGATGGGTTTACCCGAACCCACTCGGTACACGCTATTATGGTACAAGTTGATCTTTGATCTCTGACAGCGATACGACAAAAGCGCAACGGGGCATATCTCGATCGGGGATGACCGTACGGACCTCTGGATGGGTTTATCCGAACCCACTCGGTCTATGCTATTATGGTACAAGTTGATCTTTGATCTTTCACACCAAAACGACAAAAGCGCAACGGGCCATTTGAGTGCACTTTTGAGAAAATCGACCATAGCCAGTTGGGGACCGGCACAGTCAAAGAATCAATTTTTTGGGGGATCTGGATTCTCATGTTTGCAGTTGAGGCCAGACGCCGCAAGTTGAAATCGCGTTTTTCGCGTTGAAAAGTGGTTTATCCTCAACGGATGGTGCTAAAATTACCAAACTATGGCACCAGGAGCAGATTTTTATGGCGATCACGCCTGTCAAATTTATTTTTTCATGAAAAATGTTAATAATTTTGAAATGGAATTTCTCTTATAGTCAAAAGCACATACACAAATCGAAATAATTTCATTACTCTATATGAAAAAATGAGTCAATTTGCGCTGATAGCCTCACTTACCCTCATGCTCTCTCTCTCACACACACACACACTCCCTCGCATCTTGCATCCACTTCAACGGCAAAATGACTTCATTGAAAATTGATTTTCTTGTTTGTCGAGGCGCAAATTGACTTAATGTTTTTCTAGGTGAAACTGAAGCCCTTCCGATTCGATTTGTGAAGGTTGCATAATACACTTTTGCCTTTGAGAAAAATTCAATTATTGATAATTATGAACATTTTTCATGAAAAAATCGGACATAGTTTGGTAATTTTAGCACCATCGGGTGAAGAGAAACGACTTTTCAAATGATTTTTAGTAGATTCTCTCGCAAGCTCGCTCATATCTCGATCGGAGATGATCCTATGAAAAATTTGTCTCAATTTTTTGGGGTTTGCTATCAATAAACGGATTCGAAATTTAGAAATCATGACTCGAATTGACTCAAATCTGACACATCACGGTAGACCTTTGCAGCTAATCTGCGACCGAGATATGCGCTTTTGTCGATTTGGTATGAAAGATCAAAGATCAACTTGTACCATAATAGCGCAGATCCGAGTGGGTTCGGATAAACCCATGCAGAGGTCCGTACGGTCATCCCCGACCGAGATATGCCCCGTTGCGCTTTTGTCGTTTCGCTGTCAGAGATCAAAGATCAACTTGTACCATAATAGCGTGTACCGAGTGGGTTCGGGTAAACCCATCCAGAGGTCTATACGGTCATCCCCGACCGAGATATGCCCCGTTGCGCTTTTGTCGTTTCGCTGTCAGAGATCAAAGATCAACTTGTACCATAATAGAGTGAACCGAGTGGGTTCGGATAAACCCATCCAGAGGTCCGTACAGTCATCCCCGACCGAGATATGCCCCGTTGCGCTTTTGTCGTTTGCGCTCAAGGAAGCGCTGTTGCGCATTTGACGTTGCGCTTCTGTCATGCCCCACCGTCGGCCATAAAGTTATCAGGTGTGGCCAGACCATACGAATTACAAATAATGACATGAGATTCGATCGCTCGCATCACATCTATTTCGTTTCTTTTTCTTTGATCACACGTTTCGTTGGGGGGAAGGAGAGAAAGGGAGAGAGAGGGAGAGGGGGAAAAAGAGAGAAGTCTCCAGGGACTGTAGAATAATATAGAATGAAAATGTGAAAAGAGACACTTTTCAAAGGTATAAAAATGGTGGGCAACTTTGGATTTGTTGGCCGTTAGAGGCCATGTTTATCTCAGTCCCCGAGGCGAGAGTTAAATTATCCTCCCGAGGAACAATCTCACTCAGGATATACAGGGTGCGCCATAATTACCCGGACTGTTGTCGCCATATGATTCTCCCCTTGGGAATGCGACTTGAGTGATATGGTTCATGGTAAAGCTCAGAATCTTACCGAAAGGTCTAGTGGTCCTGACCGAAGTGGGTATGGTATCGGAGTAGAAGCGCGTCTTCGAGGATGTGCTTGGTAAAATATGCCTTATTGATCTAGACGCATGGAGTGGCAAAACAAGAGTGGACTTTCCAGTTGGGCAAACATCAGCTAAAATCTTGGCATATTGTGGATGACTGATAAGACCCATGACCCCAGCTGTCTTGTAGGATTCTTTAAGATCAGAGGCAATGATTCTGTGGTTCTCGATATTCAGATTGTCTTTTGAAGGTAAGATATTCTCTTCGCTGAACATCGTGCTGAAGAGCGCGGACCTATCACAACGCATAAAAAGTTGAGGTCACCGTTCTCAGCGGAGCTTGATCTCATTCGGTTCTAACAGTTTACTGTACTTGTAAGGGAGAAGAGTCAGCTGAGACTTGAGGAGACGAAGAATGGAAGTGTTCGAGATATCGAGTCTCCAGATCGTAAACTTGTGGTTTCGACACACCATCTTTCGGATGGGATCTCGGTTCGTAGCGGTGGAAACTGAAATCGCTCTACCTCTTCCCGGACGTGCCTTGTCAGTACCAAGATCTTGGTACACGATAACGGTATCGGATACAGCCGACTCGTGAAAACCGAGCTGATGAACTATGACAATCTACCTTGTACACTTGAGAATGAGGGGTCGCAGTCGACTTGACTTCCCCATTACTAGAAGACTTGACTAACTGACTTGAAACCTTGAATAGGGAGTGGCCAATGATCACTCGTCATGATGCTGCAATAGGGGTTGCGCATTTGCATTGAGGGCCTGGGAATCATAATGGTGAAATCAGTCCGGGTAATTTTGGCCCACCCTGTACATGTTTTCAGGAAAACAAAACGATGTTTGATTGTATATTTCCGTTTATGTCAAATAAATATACTAGGGTATGTTAAATACCAGAGTTAAGAGTTTCAAATAAGCTTGGGCGTGTTCCTCTAACAAGGCACACCAAAACCTTTTTTTTTTTCAAATACATTCATTCTTTAACATTAATGTGCATGCAGAGAGATAGTACGCGAAAGTAAGAGGCGCAGACAACAAACACACGCAAAGTGTAGCGCAATACCGTAATTTTCATGGCATTTTGCCAAATTTTCAATGTCCGCTCTCCTCGTGTTGTAGCTTCGAAATGCTAAAATATGATGTTGCGGTCGAAAAACCATGAAGCACATTATTAATTTTCATTATTTTATTAACACTTTCTTGTCGTAATATTATAATTTGCCTGCAAACCATACATTTTAAATATTATAAACTTAAATGTAACAATGTAGTTTCGTGGCAGTTAGTGGAGAGGAAAACAAAACACTTACAACTACTACTTGTTACACTTGTTAGCAAAGAGGTGTAGATTGATCGAGGAAACGGGAGAGAGAAATTTCCCTCTTAAGAGGGAGATAGAGAGATTGAGAGAGGGGAGACAGAAGAAGAGAGAGCCTTGAAAGGAGGTGTTTAAAAAGAGGTACTATTGTGGAGTGTTTTGTTCAGTGTCTTAGGCTGCTGTAATCAACGCAATTTTCGGTAGAAATCTGTTTTGTTTCACGAATAAGAGGAGGAAGGATGTTCACGGAGGAAAGACCATATCAGCCAACTCGGGGATGATAGACAAAATATGCAAAAAGATATCATACAGTTGGACCTTAGTCATCGGTTCTCATTAGACCTAGTGCATATAAAAAGGAGTGCATTGTGAAGGAGAGATTGTATTGTATTGTATGATACTCTTGTAATAAATCGGAAAATGTAATCCACAACTAATTATTCTGGCAAATATTTATTCAAACGCTCAATGAATCATTGTTGGGATGGGGCATTGGAGAGGGATGGGACTGAGCCTTCAGTTTTTTCTTGCCTAAAACAGTTACAGTTAAACAAGTAGGAGAAGGAGAGAAGTTCATCCACACGGATTGCAGTATTCCCAGTCAACATACGTTCCCTCGATTGTGAGGAAACTGCTGAAGACTGAGAAGAATGCAATCCGTGAAGAATTAGCGAAAAACGAAAGGAATAGAAAACAATCATAAATTAGACTATGTTCCCGAATATTTTCAAAGTTAGCCAGAAAATGTGAAGGTATGTCCAGGAAAAAAAGAGAAACAGTGTGTACTGATTCTAATGCTTAATAGTGTTAGCCATGAAAATTAATGCGAACTTTTAAGAGCTTAAGATTCAGGAAAAGTTTTTGAGCGGTTGAGTGCTTAAGCTCTTAAGTTCTTAAGTGATTTCGTTGACGACGATCCTCATCTGTTCCTGAAATGTTACAGAAATAGTAATTAAAAAATATTTTTGTTTTAAACATTCTAATCTCCTAAGAACGTAGAGCCTTAACCTTAAGACCATAAGACCTTACAGATTCGGAGTCTTAAGGTTTAAGGTCTTAAGGTTAAACATTAACGTCGCTAACAAGGGGATGGTCGCAACTGGTCCTGGCCATATGAGATGGCAATAACATGACTAGGATCAGTTTTCGATGCTGATTACGAATCCGTTTTCAGAAAGTGCCTAATCGACCTGATTTTCCAGAAAATCGGTATTTTAATTCGGAAATTCTTGTGGTTTCCTGCGCAAACCGTCCGGGTGGGCTGTTGAACTCATCTATAAACTCTCGTAGTAGTCCATCTTTCATCACCGGATCTTTCCGATGCAATCCAGATAGTTTGTGAGGGAAACCACGCGAATTTTCGAATTAACAAGCCATATTTCAATACCGATTTTCTCGAAAATCAGGTCGATTAGGCACTTTCTGAAAACGGATTCGTAATCAGCATCGAAAACTGATCCTAGTCATGTTATTGCCATCTCATATGGCCAGGACCAGTTGCGACCATCCCCTTGTAAGATTGAAAAGAGTGACTTACATGGGAACGAGATGAGGAACAACCGCTCATATCACACGAAACCACTCCTTTTATTCATTTTGGAGTGATTATTAATTTGATTAAAAATTCAAATTCAATTGTTCACTTACACATTTCGTACAATTATGCAAATATTATATTATTTGCATATTAATAATCAATAGACTCTCAGCACGCCAGCGCGTGAAGTGCCTATCACGCTTATTTAAAATATCAATGATGCAGGTAAATTCATCTTGATAATCCAGGTAATTCTTATATTGACTCGATACCAAAACCACGCCCTAAAGAGCCACAGAGCTCTAAAATTTCGGCATCCACAAGTTTGATTCGATTTGGCCTAGGCGTCATAGAAATTGATGATTTATTTTGATGCTTATTGATTGTGCGATTTGGGCAACTTCGAATTGACAAATATTTATCGCATAAAGCATATGTAAATCAAGGGCGATTGGAAAATGAGCGATTCGATAGAGAAATCATCTAAAATCACTAAAAATTAACACAAATAACGACTGATTAGTGAAAGGGTTTATAAATATGCATTCCATTCCTCTTTCATCCCATGGGTCGAAATATATCAAGAAAACTCTCAATGGTCCGACACGTCACACCAGACAATCAAATAGATTTTTATCATATACACAAGTGAGGTGGGTTGAAGGTTACGGTATCGGCAGTACCGATTAATCGATAATTCAGGTTTACACAGGTACAAATGTAGGATAGCGGTGTCTGGGAGTATTGAGTTTATCACCAGAAGCCATGGCAGAGTGGTTGTGCTCAATCTTTCCTTCCGCGAACGTAAAACCATTCTGAAATTAATAATTTTCATTAAACAATTATAAAACTAATAATCTATCAAGAGAAATTAGGCTATATCATATCCGAGAAGTTACAGTAATCAATGGTTAAGGATACGGTAGAGTAGGTGACGGTACAGTCAGTGTTGTTGTAATCAATCAATAACCTCAAGGTCTTCATCAATTGAGGTAGCTGAAGAACAGTCTGTGTCTAGCCATTCGTCAGAAGATGATGTATGGGCTGTACTGAAACTGGATTGATTGGTCTAAGGTCAAAGATCAAAGATCGAAGATCGAAGATTAAAGATCAAAGATCAAAGATCAAAGATCGAAGATTAAAGATCAAAGATTAAAGATCAAAGAAAGAAAGTCTTACTCCTGGAGACCGTCAAAGCCGTAGTACGTATCGACGACATGTGCGAATCGATTCAGAATACGAAAACATGGTCGGACACTGCAAAGATTAGGAGATATCTGGACTTTCAAAAATGAAATCAACTTCAACCATGAGACATCCTATCAAAGATCAGTTAGCAACAAACTTGAACTCGCAAAATTTATTACTTGTTCGTTGATATCTGACATCTAAATAGGCGCAGTGTACTCACTCAAATAATCTAAAGTCATCAGTGTAGACAGCTTTTGCAGCCTTGAAGATGAGGTAGAGAACACATATGAAAATGGCGACCAGAGCAGTGGGGAGAAGGTGGGAGTAGAGGAGGTCCTGAGTAGAGATCAAAGATCAAAATCAGAGATAAGAACAGAAATAGTAAACGTGCACCTGCATTGTCGACCGCACCTATGCAAGCGTAGCAGCTAAAGTGAGAGTGGCCTGTCTCATATGACAATTTCTATAGTTAATGTTTCGTGTAATTAATTATATGCAATTTGATTTTGCATTTGGTGCATAGTATAAATCAATTAAATCAAAATTAATCAATTGTTTCTCAACATGTCTATGCCTAAATCTGACACAATGCATGAATCAATTAGGAAGTTATATGAATCAATAAATTTAACTGGGCTGATTTAGCGTGATTTCTTTTTTTTTGTTTTAATACATACGCAATCCTTTACTCTTTGATCCCAATGGGTCCAAATAAATCACAGAACACGCGATGGTTTTACGCACAGACAATCACATTTGGTTTTATCATCTACACATGCGAGGTGGGTCGAAGGTTACGGTATCGGCAGTACCGGTTAATCGATAATTCCGGTTCACACAGGTACAAATGTGGGATAGCGGTGTCTGGGAGTATTGAGTTTATCACCAGAAGCCATGGCAGAGTGGTTGTGCTCAATCTTTCCTTCCGCGAACGTAAAACCATTCTGAAATTAATTATTTTATTAGCGAATTATAACTTCCATGGACCCGTAAAATTTCTTGGGACCCGTAAACTTCCATGGGAAGTTGGCTGGCTGGCTACGGATCAATGGCTACGGATACGGTAGAGTGGTAATAATTACTGTAATCAATCAATAACCTCAAGGTCTTCATCGATTGAGGTAGCTGAAGAACAGTCGGTGTCTAGCCATTCGTCAGAAGATGATGTATGGGCTGTTCTGAAAGTGGATTGATTGGTCAAAGATCAAACATCAAAGATTAAAGATCAAAGAAAGATGAAGTCGCACTCATGGAGGCTGTCAACGCCGTAGTACATATCGACGACTCGTGTGAATCGATTCAGAATACGAAAACAAGGACGGACACTGCAAAGATTTTGTTATATCTGATTTATCAAAAATCATATCAACTTCAACCATGTGACATCCTATCAAAGATCAGTTAGCAGCAAACTTGAACTCGCAAAATGATTTTTACATGATCTTTGATATCTGACCCCAAGATATGCATAACAGACTCACTCAAAGAGTCTGAAGTCATCAGTGTAGACAGCTTTTGCAGCTTTGAAGATGAGATAGAAAACACAGATGAAAATGGCGACCAGAGCAGTGGGGAGAAGGTGAGAGTAGAGGAAGTCCTGAGTAGAGATCAAAGATCAAAAATGAAAGATCAAAGATCAAAGATCAATATATTCATCGAACATATTGAGAACTCTTTATTTATCTGGGTTTGCGCTTACTTACAAAATAAAATCAATAAAGATCGCAAAGAACTCTAATTGTAAACGTGCATACCTGCATGGTTGACCGCCCCTATGCGCGCGTAGCAGGCAAAGTGAAAGCAGCTTGTCTGGTATGATAATGTCCAACACAAAGAACAAATCACATCATGCAAATGGAATCGACTAAAAGGTCAGTGATAACTTCGTCAGGAATATTCATTGGTGATAAAATCTGCGTATATAAGGGGCCCGTTTCTCTCTATTGCATCATCATTCTTCTGTCGCTGAATACGATGGCCAACCCACCAGCTAAAGAGGACACCTGGGCCTTCCAGCCCATCGGAGCTCCGTTCCCGGAGAACCCGGTCAAGGTAAGCGAGCTTAAGACCTTAAGACTTTAGAACCTTACAACCTTAAGACCTTAAGACCTTAGGAATTTAAGACCTTAGAGCCTTAAGATCTCGAGTACTTAAAGCATTAATTTTAGGCTCTTGGCGAGCAGAACATGTACGTCGCCCTGTGGTACAAGCACGGCAAGCCCATCCACGGTCGCGCCTGGAACAACGGAGGTTCGTCCTCGAACTTTGATCTTTGAACTTTTGATCTTTGATCATTGACCTTTTAGGAGTTGTCGAGTGCTCTTTCCCCTACCTCAAGGCCGAGCTCACCGGAGCTAAGGATCTCGGAGGCCAGATTCAAGTACTCCAATACAAGGGAGACCATCGTAGTCTTGGATATTGGTACAACTGGATCAAGTACAGCCAGCGGTTAGTCTTTGGACTTTGATCTTAGGTCTTTGATTTTGTTTGATCTTTGATCTCTTGCAGTTTGGACGGTGACAACCGTGAGATTCTCAGATGTGGAGACTCCATTCCTATCTTCTGGAACAACCGCCCAGGAGGAGCTCTTCTCGGTACGAGAAATTGATCTCTGATCTTTGATCTTTGATCTCCTGCAGGATACGTCGACAACAAGACTGAGATCGCTCGTTTCTCTCACGATGGAGTCTCCGAGGAGAAGAAGGGCGGCGAGCTCAACGACATGATGATCATCGTTCGTGAGCTCAAGGGAGGACCACCCAACTGCGAGTATGATCTTTGATCTTTGATCTTTAATCATATTCTCCATCTCAGGTGTCAGGTGTGCGCCGTTCTGCCACCCAAGCCCGTCATTCGTGTTATGCTCAACGAATGGGCCGATTTCCGTGCCGGCGATCCTTGGCCTTCCAGAAAGATGATCAAGGCTCTCGACAGGTTGGTATTTGGTCTTTGATCTATGGTCTCTGATCTTTGATCTCTAATCTTTAATCTGCAGAAGCCTCGACACGCTTCCTGGAGAGAATCCCGATCAGTACGTAGCACTGTGGTACCAGTCGGGAGAGCCCGTCATGGGTCGTGTCTGGAACGAGGGAGGCAAGATTGCCGCAAACTTCTCCTGGAACGGAAAGGAGTTCAAGACCAACATCGGATCTATCCAGGTACCGACAACCCTAGCTCTACCCTACCTCTACCCAAGCTCTAAACCCCAAACTTGCAGATCTTGTTCGAGCTGTCCGAGCACGTCAGAGGTTTCGACTACGCTTGGATCCCCTGGAAGGACGCCGCCCACTTCGGAGACAAGGAGTGGCACCCCGTGCACGTTGCCCACTGGAAGGGCGATATCTCTCCCGGTGTTGTCACCATCAATGGCAAGCAGGTACGGTAGGGTTACGGTATGGTACGATACTAATCGATAATTCAATGCAGATTCTCGGCAAGGTCGACATCAAGAACGAGAGAGCCTGCGCCGGTCACGGAGGCAAGGAAGTAAGTGTTTAGCGATTTATTGACTTAGTGACTTAGTGGCTTAGTGAACCTAGTGAATGCCTTAATGCTTAATGCTTAAGATCACCCATGTCGCTGGTGCCGTGCACACTTCGATGGTTCTGTGCAGAAAGGCCAAGCCCGGATGCAAGTTCGACTAGGCTCCCCCTCGATTCCCTCCCTGTTCCAACCCTGGATAAACTTGCGTGGCATTGCCACTTGAATGTATATTCTCTCTCTTGATAAGCATATCAGACGTGAACACAACAGCACATATGAATCAACATAATATATCACAATATATTCAAATTAAATGTAAATTTGTTTCGCATTGTCTACATCTTTGATCAGTGGTCTTATTGTTAGGGCTGTGAATGTGAAAAGATATACTCCCGATACTGCAGATACATATACCATGATACGGTAACATGTCATTGCTTTTGGGCACGACGGGCACGAGTCTTGGACAATATTCTATTCCAATCTTCCAATAAACTAGAAATCGTAGAAAAAAAAGAAATATTTGAAGTAGGTTGTATAATTTCGAATTTGAGTCTCCAGTCCCCAGAGAAAAAATGAAGAGAATTAATCCCCAGAGAAAATGGCTACCCCCTTTTAATATCTGCACAGTACAAAAAGGTACTGTATCAGAACCAGAACCATGAATTAGATTATATCTGTATTGGTAAATCGCTACTTTTTCGTGGTGTAACAAGGTTTCTTAATCTCGCAAATAATCTCGTGACCTTGTTTTAGTTTCTTTCATTGCATTATGATTTTCCCTAATTGAACAGATGTAATTATATGCGTGCTATTCAAATTTTCTCAACTACGTATGTGAAGTATTACTTGTTGAGTACAATACGTTCCTTGCAAATTACGTTTGTATATTTTCGAGCCCTCTTTCGATTTGGCTTCTTCTTCTTCCTAGTTGTGAGCGCATCTGTACTCGATCTCGGTCAATCCACGTGAAGTCAATGGGAAACACTTGAGGCCGCAACGCGCGGTGAACGCGTCGCGGTTCCCTCTACTCCCTCCTGTGCTTCCTCCCTTCCGGCGTATAGCCCCTTGTCTCTTTCCCTCCTATTGCGTTCACCTTCGATCAAAAGAGCGCGATCGTCCCCATTTCTCCGTTTTGGCCGCATGCGAGAGACGACTAATCTATTCCACTATTCCAATTTACTCGTTTCATTTTGTCTTCTTTAATCGTCATACATGCTAATTCAACGCTATTTTACCTTTAGCTTACCAAATTGCTCCTCGTTTTACTCATTTTCAAGTCGGTAATATGTTACTTATTCGCGCCTCTCCATTATAAAATACCAAGCTTCCTCTTTTCACCTACTTCTGCTAGCAGTTGTCGTGTTCATTCTTGTTGATTGATCTTCTCGTTGGCGAGAAGTATCAGTCTTTGTGTAGTTGCGGATTGCTTCCCCCCCATAATCTTCTACTTTCTATCTTCTCTTTTCCTTCCTACCTTCCCTTCCCATACATTTTCGGTACCCTCGCCGTCTATTTTATATAGTTGGACAATTCTCGAAATAGGGTGGGTTGACACACAAAATTCGTTATTTTCGCCTATAAATAGTCGTTTTTAGCTTGATTTTTTATCAAGTGGCCTAAAATGGGCCTTATATAGTGGGTCAATCCTCGCACTGCGAGGGTATGGCAATGTATGTTCCCTTCCCTTGCTTGCTTCTCTCGTCGCCAGCCTACAAACGTGGCAAGCGAGAGAGACAGACGGAGAGAAAGAATTGAAAGGGAAAGAAGAGGAACAGAATCAAATCGATGCATATGTTGGCTGTGTCACAAAAGGAATATTCAGTCATTTGATCGCTTTTCCATATGTTTCCCCCCCCCCCGTGAAATATCGCTTTTTGCTCCTTCTAACAGTCTTTTATTTCGATAAGTAGCTAAAATTATCCTCTTGCGCTCGCTAAACAATCGACTTTTCCTCACGTGAATGTACTCTCATTTTTTGTCTCGTATGATCCCTTAATATTGAAAATCGACCAGTAATTACTTCGTTTAATCAATAATTCGCTCCAGGATGTCCGAGGGACTTCGCGCTCGTCGCAAACAGGTCAATGAGGTGGGACATATTATTGATTGATTTAAAAAAAAAATAAGATTTAAATTTGAAAATATTGCACTTTCGTAATTATGGAAGGGTGTGTGTCAATAAGTTGAGATAAGGCGATGATGAGAAATGATAAGATTGCAATGAGAGATTACGCAGATTGAGAGAGTACAGATAAAGAAGGGAAGAAATACAGAGAGAATTGACTCAGCTGCAATGACAAATTCTAGATTGCTGAGTGTCTTTTCCACGATTTGAAATCATCGATCGATTGAATATTTTAGTAATTTAATAATTTGAGCAGGTCCATGTATAGGGGAACCATGTGGGGTACAAGTTGACTAAGTGGCGGTTAGATGTGTGTATCTCATGGCATAATCAGATACATTGCAAAACTTTCCCTAATATCTGTGGTTGAAAATAACCACGTGTTGATTCTCTTTATGACATTGGACAACATAAAGAAGGAGCGCAGAAAGCGAGCTTCTTTGGAGGATAGAAGGGACAGTTGTCATACATTGCCATACCCTCGCAGTGCGAGGATTGACCCAATATATAAGGGCCATTTTAGGCCACTTGATAAAAAAGGAAGCTAAAATGACGATTTTTTAAGCGAAAATAACGAATTTTATGTATGAACCCACCCTATTTCGAGAATTGACCCACTATATAAAAATAGACGGCGAGGGTACCGAAAATGTATGACAGTTGTAGTAGTTTCGTTAATAGTACAATAAAGAAAGGATGGCTCAACAGACGATACGACAGCCTTTATTTTATAGTAATATTGGGAGCGTGGCAGCTTGGAACTGGGACGTCTTGAAAATACTTACTTATATTTCATTCATGCTACAAAATAATGCCTGGAAAATTTGCTAGCATAGGTCTAATAGCTAGGTTATCGAATTTTAAAATGCGGTCAGGTTTTTTTATATTTTTGGGGACTTTTGGCTCAAATGCCGTCAGGTTTTTCGATTTTTTGGGAAATTTAGGCTCAAAATGCGGTCAGGCTTGGTACTTTGTAACGTACTTTTCGACCTATGTTTGCTAGTTCCAAAACATCCAGTTCCCGACTGACATACTCCCGTTTGTTTCCTTATCTACTACTTCCATCAGGAAATCTAGACAGAACACTTTCAAAACTCGTTGATCAAAAGATCCGACTCATACATTTTCGGCTTTCATATTGTTTGTCGATTTAAAAAAAATCGTTACTTTTTGCATAAATTGTAATTTTTCTCACAACAATGTGCAGTAAATAGTGTGAGTGGGTCAATCCTCTTATTATGAGATTGTGAAAATGTATGATCAGAAGAAGACGTCAGAAAACTTTCGAAGATCGTTGATCAAAAGATGGGACCGAGCGTCATTCTCTAACATAGGTCAAAAAGTATGTTCCAAAGTACCAAGCCTGACCGCATTTTGAGCCAAAATTTCACAAAAATCGAAAAACCTGACCGCATTTTAAAATTCAATAACCTAGCTATTCGACCTATGTTCTCTAAGCGCAGAAATATAGTTTGACTTTGATTGTCGTGTACTTAACTGCTGTCGCTAGGCGCCAGAGAACACAGATGGAGATATTTATGCACTGATGGTCGCACATTTTCATTCCCTCATAACTATATAAGGCTCATTTTATGCGAAAGATTACAATTTAAGCGAAAAAAAAAGATTTTTTCTAAATCGATCCACCATATTTCGAAAATCGACCCATTATAGAAATTTCCGGTGAGGGTGCGGAAAATGTATGCTCAAAACGCATAAACATTGTTTGACTTTACTTTTCATACACTTAACTACTGTTGCTAGGTGCCAGAGAACACGCATGAAAATATTTTATCACTGATGATGATCATGATAATGTGTGATTGTTGATCACGGATGTGTCATTTGGCAAACGTGCGTGCGTAGTCTCCCATTGTTGTTTACCTCATCTTAATGGGTTAGTTCCTGGTGCCCATGAAATTATCTGTAATCAATCGATAATCCTGTTTATACTTTGGAGCGACTTTTAGTAATAAATTGCTGTCTCGGCTCAGTAACCATATTGCTGAATAAAATTCTAACAAAAATCAAGTTACATGCGAAGTTTGTGGCATGTACTTATTCCGTTTCGAGCAGTGATCAAACAACTGGCTATAATAATATGAAAGGAATCTTTCTCAATCGATCTTGGTTTAGTCATAATAGAGTTATTTGCTAATTAGGTTTTCTCTGATGAAACCGTACCTCCCATGTCCTTTCTTCCCTCTCTTTGTCTCTTTTCGTCCCGCATACAGCTGCTCGATAGGCATCAAAGTGTGTCAAACGAACCCGACAGAACTCTTGTCATGCATCTCCCTCTACCTCTCCTAATTCCCTCCCTCTCTACCTCTTCCTCTATCTCTCCTTTTCCCTCCCTCTCTAATTCTACCACTCCTCTTTCTCCCTCTCCTTTTTCCTCCCTCTCCACCTCATCTTTATTCCTCCTCCCTCTACCCCTACCATTCCTCCAATTCCCGCACTTCTTCTGTTTCTACGCGCACAGGATTTTGATAGATTGCCATCTAAGAAAGAAATAGCCCATTCTAAAAGAAGAAGAAAGAGAAAGAAGCAGCTCGGTTCTACGAGAGAATGGGAATGAATGAATCGGTGGACTATTGTATTTTTATACTGTAGTGATGAAGTGACGTGAGATGTGAGTAAAATGTAATGATACGAGTAATTAATATGGTTAAAATAACAATATAACTTGATTTCATGATAATAAAAAATATTTGGCTATGTTTCTCGTCACGTGAGTGAAAGTCAAAGATTGTAGCTTCGTACAAAATGATTTATATTGGAGATGTGTGGTACAGATGTGTTCAGTGTTTACATAGAAAAGCGACGGAGAGCATGCATCGGTTGTGAAGGAGGGGGGGGGGGTAAACTATTGTGAACGGTCCTAGCAGTGATCTATCGTATAAACTTTCGCTGGTTTTTATGGGTCGATTTAGAAAAATCGTTATTTTTTTCCATAAATTACAATTTTGTTACAGATCAAGTAACCTGAAAATGAGACCTATACAGTTGGTCGATCCTAGGATTATGTGGGTATGAAAATGAACAGTATGATGTATAAAGGAAATTTTGAAAGGGATACGCTCCTGTTAAATTACGATCAAAATGGATCAGACGACATGTATTATTGTCTATTGCGTGGAGCAAAAATTGGCCACATGGATGGCAAAGAGTATACTGTAATGATTATCGATTGACGCTTTTCCTTGCAGGATTCGCCACGTGCCGAGGACGACGTGGCGGGCGACAATGGAGACAGCGACGATAGAAGCGAGGAGAATGATAAGGTGAGGGTGAGGGGAAGATGAGGATTGATGATTGGGAGGGTTGCACCTGGGTATGATAACTATTATGACAAATTTGGGGCTATAGAACCCTATAAAATTTAGGGCTATAGAAGGCTTTGGGGCTAGATTAGGTAGAACTGTGATCTTTGAGGGCTTGATAAATAGCGACTATGGAGTTGTTTGAGGCATAATACGAAAAGTAAGTTCCAAACTACCAACCCTCGGCCGCATTTTGGGATTTTTTTAAAAAACAAGACCGCATTTTGCAAATCTGTAACATAGCTATTCGACCTATGGTTTGAGGGTTCATGCACCAAATGGTGGGGGGATATGGGGTGATAGAATGCTTGGACGAGGTTTGTGCTTGGTATGTGGCGTGACATTTGCCATATGTGCCTCCCCCGTACCGTCCACGTAAATTTTGCATTGTGTCAATTTCGTATATATTTTTGGGATATTCGCAATAGTTGGGGTATTTATTTTGCTTTAAAAAAGTTAAAGATAGTTCCGTCTTCAACGTATTTTTCTACGTGCGGAACATGCTCAGGCTTCTTTTTATCGGGGTGCTTTGCTTCTAACCCAAAATTCGCACTCTGCAACATTTACGTGGATGATACGGCGTATTCACGTCATACATTTTCGGTACCATCGCCGTCTATTTTTATATAGTGGGTCAATTCACGAAATAGGGTGGGTTGATTCACAAAATTCGTTATTTTCGCTTAAAAATCTTCAATTTTAGCTTACTTTTTTTATCAAGTGGCCTAAAATGTGCCTTATATAGTGGGTCAATCCTCGCACTGCGAGGGTATGGCAATGTATGATTCACGTAAGGCAAATGCAATTATAGGGAAAGAAAGAAAGGGACTAAGAAATGGGTTATGGTAGAAACTTTGTAAGAAAAAAAACCATAATTAATCTAAAACGATCCAGTGTTTCGGCCCTGGTCCTAGACACTGGACCGACCTGTGTGCTCGGAATTATTTGAGGAAATTACGTTAGGAAGTCATGTTTACAATATTTAGTGAAAATTGTGATATCTCTTTTCTTCTCATGCGTCCCGGACTTACAATTAGTGCATTGCAAACTCGTTGAACACACCGGAAACAATCGTGGCCATTGGTTTACCCTATCGAACACCATAAAATGGTAAAATATAATTGCCGTCAATATCCAAGAACGTATCACCGTTTTTGAATACTCTTCCCTTTTCTTAAAAGTGAGGATCCGGAATGCACCGGGGGGAGAAAGATTAATTGTCTGTGGTGGAACATTATTTACTGGAGGAACACCTATTCCATCTTTGTAATATTTTCGCCGTAGAAAGCGTAAATTGGTTCAAGGATATAATATACCGTAAGCTTTACATAGTTTTCGTTTATTTCCCGAACTAGGCTAAAATACAGTTTAGCAAAGATTCCATGTATATGTAGTAGAGAGAAAGGGAACCTTACCCTCTTTGTTATGTAATTTAGCGGTGGAAAAATAGTGTTGGAGGTTTTCGTCATTCAATATTCACGCATCCAGAGAACAGAGAGAATAGTGTGGGAAATGCTGGATAATATAGTGTATTTTACTAAAGCGCCTCTTTCCATTTTTTTAACGAAGCCACTTCCTTCAAAGTGCCCTCCTTGTGCTTGGATAGCAAACAACCATAGCCTATTTATTTTAATAGAATTTTAATAGAATAGAATGAATGGTTGGGGATAAATGCCATCAATGCCGAGCCACGTCATGGAACGTGAGATATGATACATAGAACGAGAAGAGCAGAGTAGAAGTGTTGATTGATTGGGTTGGATGGGGCATTCTGATATTGATTCAAACTTATAATATTGATTACATTCGATGAGTTAGGTTCAAATGGGTTAGTTATATTGGGAAGGATAGGCATGGTTGTTCCCTACATAGAACGAGAACCGAATGTGAAAAAAACAGTACTGGGACAGTGAATGGTTGATAGTAATATGGGATTTGGAAATAATATTTATTATTATTTATTTATTTATTTATTTATTTATTTATTTATTTATATTTTGCAGGGCACCCGCCTCACTCTCATGGAACAGATCCTCTTGCTCGGACTGAAGGACAGAGAGGTGAGTGGGTAGATTCAAGAGTTGATCTTTGATCTCTGGTAGTCTGGGCGATCATTGATGTATGCAAATATGAGAAAGATGATTCACAAAATGCAAAATCATATGATATGATATTATGCACAAAAGGGGTAGGTGTACGCATGAATGCAGACAGAAATATATGTTGTTGTCAACCTGGCAATTGGATGTTTCAGCAAGGTATTTAATAGATGCGTAGTCAGTATGTATTGGTTTTTTTCATACGACAATCTTTAAAAAATATATTTCATCTTATCGCATGTATTGTATTGCCGCGCCACTCTTGTTTAAATTCAATCAATCAATATATTCATATCAACTGTGGTACTAGATGATCATTATCTATTAATTAAACCTTACTACCTCGTTGTGGTATTGTATTTATGCGTCCCTAATGCATATCTCTATGTATATCATTATCATTCTTACATGAAGCGCACATGAAGATATTATTATGAAAAGGATACTTGGAAAAGGAAAAGGATTGATTCCATTTAGTTTTGGACCATAGCAGTTCTTTCGTTGTTCACCATCCACATCATTGGTGGGCGCGTGAAAACGAATTCTTTTTGCACACAGGCCTGCCTTCCCTTGCGGGGCATTGCGCATAGCTTTGCCTCGCCAAAATTGGAAAATTTACAGTCAAATTTGCAAAAAAATGGCCATGCGGATAGCCCTGCCTTACTATTTCCAATTTTGCGCATAGCCTTTCCACCAGCATGCCCACCTATGATTCAAATTCCAATCCAATGATCCACCCAATGCTCCTCCCACATTTCATCATCATATTGCTCGCGTACTCCAATGATCATGGATGAATTGTCTTCCCTGTCTTGACTGGGATCATCGTGAATGTTTGCAAGTATCATCATCGAAACAAGTTGCCGCGCAAAATGCTCTTGTTAAAAATGGCTCAGTTGTTGCCCATTACCGGGCAGCTTGTTTCGTTGCTTGCACGCACGACGATGACGACGACGACGATACTTGCACGACGATCCCAGTGTAGCTCTTTCTTCTCTCCCGGCATATCCATGTATTTATACCCATGTTTGATCTAGGCAATCGATCTTTCTGTTAGTCATTCATCAAAAACTTTAGTGGGATTTGCGATCGATGATCAATTAAAATGACACAAAAAGCCTTGCTCAAACAACTTGAGCATGTTCTTGTTATAAGAACATCTTCTTCTACAGGTCATTAAAGTGTTTGAAAAGTGGAAAAAATTGCTTTTTCTTTCTTTTTTGCGACTGTTGCACGGAACATCAATAATCTATTATACGTTTGATCAATCATTAGGGAATGAATATCATAGCATATCAATCAATAATCATAGCCAATCAATCAATAATCAGGGCTACACCTCGTTCTGGAACGATTGCATCTCGTCGGGTCTTCGCGGCTGTGTGCTCATCGAGTTGGCGATCAGAGGCCGCATCCAGTTGGAGAGCACGGGCGTGCGGAAGAAGGGACTGCTGACGAGAAAGGTACGGTGCATGTGTGGGTTACGGTATACTGGATCATACATTTTCGACGACCTTTCAAGAATTTTTATATAGTGGGTCGATTTTTTGAATCATCGTGTGCAGGGCTGGGACACAAATCGTTTTCTTGACACAAAAACAAAACACAAAAAACACAAAAATATTTTTTCTTGACACAAAAAACACAAAAATAGTTTTCTCTAAATTTGAGCAAGTTTATAGTTTAAAAATGTATTTTTCGATATAGAACTTCAACATGAACAAAAACAAGTAATATCAAGAAAGAGCAGCGACTCAGAAACCCATGATTTTGTTATTCGGTTAAACAACAACTGAGATAGCAAGCATCGAAATACTATTAAAATGAAATTCTAGATTGAAATTGTTAGAATATTGCAAAAATTACAGTTTTGCTGATAACATTTTACCATACTGAACGACAAAAATCATCGAATTTTTTCCTGAAAATATTGTAAAATCGAAAAAAGTAATGAATTTTTTTGTTGTGTTTTTTGTGTCTTTCTGACACAAAATATTAACACAAAACTTTTTGTGTCCAAGACCATGAAAACACAAAAAAATCACACAAAACCCAACCCTGATCGTGTGTCGAAAAATCGTTGTTTTCTGCTTAATCCGATTATGAGGGTATGAATTGTGTGATTCTGGATAGACTTACATGGTATTATGTTAAAGTTGGCTCATACTTTATCGAGACATTTAGTGGGTACTGATCAAGAGAAAGCCAGCACGTTGATCCATATGCGTATGAGAGGGCGCTCACCACGGCTAAAGTTTATGCTAGGCACTAATCATGCTCTTCGATCAATCATGTTTTGAAAATTTGATCGTCTACATGAGCGCGAGTGTCATAAAAGGGGATCTCCTTTTTTAGTTCTTCCTCTTTCATCTGTTGTGAAACAGGATTGCGTTCATTTCATTGTTTTTTTGGTGAAGAGAGATTTCTTTCCTATTCATTTCTAAAGTATCGCTTTGAGTTTATCTTTTTTTCCTCTTTATATAAGAAGCGATAAATATATTATTATTATTATTATTATTATTAGATGGAATTGATATTGAAGTTCTGTGCTTACTATTTGCACAGCGGGAGGGTTTGTCTATAATATATTGAATCATATGCATGAAATTGATCATCAAGCAATTGTTGTCGAAGTATTGAGCGTGGACTTTGTGTGTATCATCTCTATCTTTTGTTCTGAATTCTGTTCAGTTTTGCAAGGGTGTTTATTGATCATGTTCGTGGGCATGAATATAAGTCTAAATGCTGTCAAGTTTTCACAAAAAATCTAAAAATGCGGGCATTCTTCGTAGTTTGCACCGTAGTTTCGACATATGATATGAGTATGTAAAAACAGCGTGCACAAACACTTATATAGGGCATTGAAACGTTTCAGGTGGAGGTGAAGTCATCCGAGCCCACGGGTGACGTCATTCTCGACGAGGCCCTCCGTCACATCAAGGAGACCACACCCAATGAGAGTGTCACATCGTGGATCGAGTATCTGTCCGGAGAGGTACGGAGGATTATTGATTTATTGAGTGATTTAGTTTTTTGATTCCATAAGTTAGTATAAAATGGAAAAAAAAACAAGATGCGCAAGAATTGGCGTAAAGGCACACCCCGAGCTAATTTGAAACTGCTCTCGCAATGCTCACTCGCTTTCTTTGCATATGAGAGAGCGTGCCAGAGCGTAGAGTAAAATCAGTGTGGTGTGTGCTTTTAATGTAACTATGCAATTTTTGAAAAGAAGGCGGCTAGAAATATTGATGTAAAAATTATCTCCTTTTCCTGACACACTGTTCCCTATACCAACAATGTTTTCGAAAGTTTTATTAGTTATTGCTTGACTGATTGCCGATCTCTTGCAGACATGGAATCCGCTCAAGCTCCGATATCAACTGAGAAATGTGCGCGAGCGTCTCGCCAAGAATCTCGTCGAGAAGGTATACTGTAGCCTTGAATCTACTATTGATTGGTTTTCGATAAACGGAAATGTGGCTTCTCTAGACTGTGTCGCAAACGTTTCTTCTCGGAAATAGGTCGAATAGCTACGTTACACATTTTGAAAATGCGATCAGGTTTTATGATTTTTCTGGATTTTCGGCTCAAATAGGGTCACATATTCAACAAAAACTCGCAAATGCGGTCTTGTTTTTCGGGGATTTTCGGCTCAAAATGCGGCCAGGCTTCGTAGTTTGTAACGTACTTTTCGAGGGGGTATCAAAACGGCAACAGATTATAAATCTGTTGGGAGATGGCCTATGGCAACAAAAGTTGTATCATTGTTATCAGTGGGAGTGTACGGTATTGTGCTACCATAACCGTCGGGAATCGCGAACTGATCATGAATTTTTCGACTTCGGCCATTTTCAACCATGAACCCCGGGTCATGGTCGAATGAAAATAATCAGTTCGCGATTCCCGACGGTTACGGTAGCACAATACCGTACACTCCCACTGATTACAATGATACAACTTTTGTTGACATAGGCCATCTCCCAACAGATTTAAGATCCGTTGCCGTTTTGATTGTTGCCGTTTTGATCGTTGCCGTTCTGATACCTCCCCTACTTTTCGACCTAAGTCCTTGAGAGACGAATCATTGTTCGAATAATTTCAATTCGTTTGCCTGTGTAGTGTTGCGCGCTTTCAACGGGTTCTCTAGTCTGTTTATTTCTGTTGACAATATTCAAAATATTTTTTTATAATTACTTGTGTGTATATTATTGTGTACTTGCGATGTTAAGATGGATGTTTAAAAAAATTAACAATAAATGCTACTAAGTGATTATGTAAGAATTAATTTTATTTATTTAATTAATTATTTTATTTAAGGGAGTACTGACGACTGATCGACAGAACTTTATCATCTTCGAGATCACCACCCATCCATTGTCGGACGGAAATCAGAAGACCAAGCTGATCAAGGTCGCTTATTCATGTTATTATGCTTTATTCTATTATTATATTATTATTCTATTACTATTATTATATTATATATTATTATTATTGTTCTTATTCTTTATTTTTCCATGATGACAATGAGATATGTAATTAGAATAAGTTGATGGAGGTATACTTACTATATATTCATTGCTTACTTGCATAGGCCGAATAGTATGTTACAAAGTACCTAGCCTGACCGCATTTTGAAAACCGATAACCTAGCTATTCGACCTATGGTTACTTGCCTCTAGTCAAAATTTGGTCCGACTTTCGCAATATTTTTTTCCAAATCGAGAGAACTTGTTCATGCAATCTCACCTGCTGTCACATTGATTACAATGTACGATAAATTTAATTAAATTAATAAAAAATTATTTATAATAATATATACTCTCGCAGGAAGTACAAGAGTCGGTGCTGGGCAAGTGGACGAACGACGTCCATCGCATGGACAAGCGCATGCTATCGCTCATCCTCCTCGCGCACGCGTCGGACGTGCTCGAGAATGCCTTCGCCCCGCTGAGCGATGCTGATTATGAGGTGGGTATCGATTAGTTATTGATAGTCATTGGTTACGGTTCAATTAGTTTCCTAATTGCGGTAGTGTTGACTAGTATAGGTAGTATTGGTTGACTGCTTTGTACAACAGTAGATAATGAATGTTGATAGGCGAAATGATGAACGGGCCTTTATGTTTACTTGGCAGATTTCGGTTTCGGCAGGTGTACTTTTTATACTTTTGTGCTGGGCATGTTTCAATTGATAATTTGATCTTTGTAGTAATAAATGACAACAAATGCTTGATTTTTGGTGGAAATTTAGCCTGGATTTTTTATGAGAGTAGATGAAAGAATAGTTGTTTTCTCAAATGTATCGGTGAAATGAAAAAAAAATTTTCGTTTAAAAAAAAATAAACAGAAACCTATTGCATTCCTGCCCGATGCCCCGATGTGACATATTCCTAGCAAAATTAAGTAATACGAATAAATGAAAAATGGTTAAAAATGAAGGTGTATTATGAATTAAATGCGATGTGTAGCATAAATTGATAACTAAAGTTTAAAAAATAGATAAAAAAGTCTCATTTTACAGACGGCGATGAGACGAGTCCGCTCGCTGCTCGAGCTCAACTTTGACGACGAGGCCGAGAAGGGCAGCAAGGAGGTCATGTGGGCGGTCTTTGAGGCCTTCTCAAAGTAGATCATCCATCTGACCCGATTGAACTACCGTACCTCCACCCCTCCGATTACTGTAGCTTGCGCTAATATCCGTTTTCTTGTGTTTACCATACAACGTGTACTAGAACACACTGCACACTCTCGCGCGCATGCCTTGTGGTTTTATTCTATTGTAAATTGTATTCTCCAATTGATTATTATTATTGTATTTGTATTATTAACCTTACTTTCATAGATCACATACAGACAGAATTGAGAAAAAATGGGTGTGTAGTGGTTTTAATCGATTATTATTATTATTATTATTCGCCTCAATTCCCCGTAATCATGTCGATCGATCAATCGATAATCTTTGTTTTCCTGATTCATTCATTCATTCGTTCACTATGTTTTGTTGTACTCGTCCTTTTTTGTACAGTTGTTCAGTCCATTTCACTTCTTCCGCTCTTCCCCCAACAGCCCGCCCGTCCCTCATTTAGACTGCGTAGCTCGTAGAGTGGTGTTCGACTGAGTATCATGCGCTCTCATCAATCAATCAATCAATATTTTCATACCGACATCCTTCCCAATTCATTCGACAGGTCAATCTGTGATAGCCTTCCGACCCGTGTGTTTTGTATTGATTTCCCCCTCGTAGTCTTCGAATTTCTCCAATCGATAGCTTGCAATTATTGATCGATTTTCTGCATTGACTACCGTAATCGCTCCTCCCTTGTCTCCCGACGGTTCCTCTACCCAGTCCCAAACACACACACGTACGTGTGTCTCAAATTATGTGTGATTGAAGCCCCGACCCTTTTTTTCTTTCGAGCGCCTTGCCCCCCCCCCGTACCCAAATCTTAATACTCCGATTTTTGCAAGACACATATTTCATATTTCAGTGGCTCTAATCAATCAATAACTAATGGCAAGACAGAGAGAAATATGTTCATCAGAGAAAGTATATTACTACAAACAATATAGCATATAGAAGAGAACAGCACTTTTATCCGTTTCCTTTCCTTGCATTGCTATCAGATAAAGTATTACGATATTGATTTTGATTGTTTTTTTATTATTTTACAACATTGATTTTCCACCGATTCCTCAAATTCGATTGGTAGCCGCGTTGTGTAATGTATTATAATACTAATTTAATGCGTTTTACAAGAACATGCAAAAAAACGAAACACTGATGAACCAATTCCCATAACACAATACAATATCATTTTTTTTATTTTCGTGACATCGGTTCTTTCAATGAAATAATGCAAATACTTTACAAGACCACTCTACGCTTATCAGGAATGGGAATGAGGGAATACGTGAGGGATTACGGGAAGAGGCGGTTTCCATCTCCATCAACGAAATGATCGTTTTGGATTAAGATTATTCAAAAAGTTAATGACGGCTCCCTCGTCTTCCTTGATCTTTTCGAACATGATTTTGTGGTGCTTTATCTGGTGGTATCACATTCATGTTATCAATTTGATCATTTTTTAAATGAGATCACTTTTCTCATCTATTTAGCTGCGCAATTCTACATTATTTCACGATAATTCTTGAAACATAATATTGTGCTTGTAAAGGAAAACGAATCAGTTAATCTGACAAATATTTATTCAATGGGGCACAATTAAAATGGGGAATAGAGAATAGACATCATAAATTGGGTATTGGAATAGATTCAAGGAAAATAGGGGATTTTAGAAGTTTTTTGTAAGGAGTACAAAAAGGGGAGTAGTAGTAAAAGAGGGGTCTTATGGGATAAAAAGGGTTTCTAGGGTTGTAGGGGGTGAAAAAAAGGATTTAGGTAGAAAAGAGGGTTGTAAAGGGGAAAAAGGGGCTGCCAGAATGTACGAAGCAGAACGCACGGAAGAAAATCTAAAACCATGCAAATAAGTAAGGTTCGGGGGGTTAAGAGACATTAGTCACCGCCTTGGCAAACTTCCCAACCAGCATACGCCCCCTTACAAGGCCTTTCGGACACTTTAGAGGGGGCTGCTGATGGTTGGGATAGTGCAAGACGAAAACTTTCTAGAAAATGAACATTCAAGGTTTGCATTAAATCCGTGTTCTTGTAAAAAGCTGCTCGAGAATAAAAAAAAGACAACCATGAAATAGAATGCAAATAATGAACTCTTAAGATCTTAAGATCATTTCAAAATTCATAGATGCCAAAGTTTCTTCTTAAGATCTTAAGTGCGTTCATGGACGACGATCCTCATCTGTTCCTGAAATTCAACTGATTAAATCGTGACATGGCGTTAAATACACTTATCTAATGTCTTAAGGTAGAGGGGTATTTAGGGTTTTCCAAAGACCTTAAGACCTTAGGAAAAACCTAAAGACCCTAAGATCTTAAGGTTAGACCATAAAAATATTGAATAAATAGACTTACATTTGAACGAGATGAGGAACGACCGCTAACATCGCATGAATCCAATCCTTTTATTCGCTTTTCTGTGAGCTATTCAAATTTAATTGACGATAAGAATAGAATTATCTAGTCTAGCATAATATAATTAATATGCTATCTATTGTTATACTTTATGAAGATAATTACTTTAAAGAATGAGTTCTAATAATGAGAAAGAGATTGGGCTCACTAAACAAAGAGTTAAATTTAATTAATCAATGCGGCTAATCAACAGTATCGTAATAGAAACGTATTTTCTCTTATACGGTGTTAGTTTTCTGAATCACTTCTTGCATTAAATTGCTTTCGTGTCTGTCATGTTCGATGTGTACAATTTAGTTTCCCAAAACGCGACTTTTACTTGTTACCAATAATGCTGGAGTTTTCATATTTTGAGCTCGCAATTCCGCTTGATCGGCCTGATCCGTTCACACCGTTCATGATAAATTGATTTTTACATGTACGATAGGAATATAACATATTACATTGTTCATTTAAATCAGAACATTTCATAGCAATCACACCAGTAATCTATCACTATTCATTATTCGAGAATACAAATCAAACGGATCTTACAGCAGCATTTCTTGCTCTGGATATGCATATAATATATTTTATCAACATCATCGGATCTTCGACTCAACTTTTTTTGAGATAAGCAAAACAAGAATCATGAGTGGCCAACCATGCACATCAGCGTCTACTCGTGATAAATGTGTTTAACACACCAAAAGCTAATTTCGATTCGTCAGAAGTTCGATTTCCACTTGATCGCACGTCCAAATCATCCTTGCTAATGACGGCAGTGACGTTTTCGTCACAATTTGTCCGTTTAGCTGACAAGGGGATGGTCACAACTGGTTCTGGCCATATGAGATGGTACTAACATGACTAGGATCAGTTTTCCATGCAGATTACGAATCCGTTTTCAGAAAGTGCCTAATCGACCTGCTTTTCGAGAAAATCGGAATTGAAATTTGGCTTGTTAATTCGAAAAGCCGTGTAGTTTCCATCACAAACTATCTGGATTGCATTGGAAAGATCCGGCAATGTAAGGTAAAGTATTGCGAGAGTTTATAGATGAGTTCACCAGCTCACCCGGACGGTTTGCGCAGGAAACCAGACGAATTTCCGAAATAAAATACCGATTTTCTCGAAAATTAGGTCGATTAGGCACTTTCTGAAAACGGATTCATAATCAGCATCGAAAACTGATCCTAGTCATGTTATTGCTATCTCATATGGCCAGGACCAGTTGCGACCATCCCCTTGTGAGAAACAAAATCAAAGTTAAGATCAGTTGTTTATTTATTTATTTATTTGTTTATCCATCAGTTAACATGAATAATGAGGTTTGGTTTTAATATAATTATTATGCTTATTTATTTATTCTATCAGAAAAATATAACTTAGAGAATGAAGGGCGATTGCAAAGTATACAGACATTTCGCTACGGCGACGGACAAATTGTCCAAAGCATCTCTTGTACTTTTTTTCTGATGTGTTAATTTTGTGATTGTAAATATATTTGGAAAAGTAGTCTAGCTTCATTATTGACAAGCTCTAAAAAAACGAAATCACGAGGTTAAGCTACTTTTCCAACCACTTTTACAATCACGAAATCAACACTACTTTTCACTTTTCCATCTACTTTCCCAAGATTTTAACACCACATTACCTTTAAAACCCTATCGCCTTTTCTAATCCGTCCATCGGCCGCTATTGATCTTCTATCGATCCCTTCAACGTATACAGAATCTTCCTTTAGGTCGTGAGAGGATAGCGAAATTCCTGGAAAAAAAGTTATCTTCCACAATCATATTTAATAAAAATATGGGATTATTATAATTCTGGTAATGGAAGATAAGGGTAGGTGAAAGATTTATATGTATTTAGTTGGACAGAAATTTTGCAGGCCAACCAAAATAGGTTTTTATGTTTTTTTACAAAATTTTACGCATCCAAACCGTATTTTTTTCGGATCCGTAATATTTCCATTTATGCCCAGCCCTGATGACAACCTAGGAAATGGGACCTTGATACTGTAACATTCACGTACCTATCTGACTACCAGCTTGCTTCTCTAGAGCAACTATCACTACATCTTCATCATTGTGTTCCTGAAAGGGATAAAAATATCGTTAGTTTCTTCTTCGCTAATCGCTTGGTATGGTGCAAACAAATTCCTGTGCTTTTAGTAAAGTGTAATAATACTTTGACTGATGTAGAAGTTACAGTTCTTTTCGTCTCTTCTTATTGTATCGCCCACACTATCAATGATTTGACTTTCAATTTTACTAGTATTGTAGGAAACGATAAATATTTGTTATTATTATTACTAAATATTTCTTATTCCTTCTTATTCCTCAATTCATATAATACATAATAGGAAATGGGATAAGATGAGGGGATCGATGGATGCTATGGTAGCGAAATCGGTGTGGGCAATCTGAGGCGGTTTGGGAGCTAAGGGTAAATGCTGGAAGAAGGGATGATGATATCTGTAGATGTCTTAAATACCCCAGCACGGAAAAACGGTGTATAAAATAGTTATCTAAAATTAGACACCGTTAGTAGAAGCAATCTGTCCTACCTTTATGGGCGAATTTCTGCGTAGCTCAAAATATTCGGACCATCTAACGAGAAGCGAGTATAACGCAAGCATTTGAAAGAAGAAAACGTGGCTGCGATTGAGATCTGAGGAAGAGATTAGGGGATTAAGGAAAAGTTGAAATTATGAGCGCATTGCCTCTGTCGCAATGAGAATAAGAAAGAGTGTGGTTCCTTTAAGGGCACAACCCAAGCAAATTTTACTCTACGCGCTAACAATACTCTCTCGCAGATAAAGAAAGCGAGAGAGTGTGACCAGAGCGGAGAGTTTTAAATTATCTTGTGGTGTACCTTTAAATGGAGAGTGATCTCTCTCAATGGCCTCTTCATTGCGCACGCTATGTCTCTGTTCTCTAACAACGAGATATCGTAGAGCGTTGAAGACACCGTTGAGAAAGATGTTTGCCCCTTTAAAGCCACAACGCGTGCTTATTTGAAACTCTCCGCTCATCCCACACTCTCTCGCTTTCTTACGAGAGAGCGTTGCCAGTTCGGAGAGTAAAGTTAGCTCGGGGTGTGCCTTTAAAGGACAACAACTAAGATATCATGAAACACTAATCCCTATCTCTGCGTGCTGGAAATTGTTAAGAGAGCAGAGAGCGAGAGAGTATAATTAACAAATGTTAGTTTGCTTTTTACTATATACAATGCTTTTTACTATATATAAAGCGGGCTCCCTATACCTAATGTTTGTTCATTTATATAAGTTGCGAAAGAGAGAGTGCGCACACCTCCCTGAGAGTAATCTAGAGATGTTGCGAAAGTTGTGGCTTGCGAAAGATCCCCCTCGATCTCTCCCTGCCACCGTAACCCAGATTGCCGTAAAAAAAGAGTTAAATGGACTGAAACCTTTGTCAAAGATCTCTTCAACGCTTTACGCTCTCTGGATGTTAGACAACAAAGAAATAGTGTGCGAAATGAAGAGGCCATTGAGAGAGGTTACGCTCCCTTTAAATATAACGCTTCAAAGGTCTGGTGTACTGTGGAGTAGACTTATTTCCTCTCTGTGTAAGTCTAGACGTCTTCACTGAACATCACTGAAACAACTTTATCAGCGTTATAATAGGTGTTTCGTAGCCAGGTTGCTATGTGATCTCTCCATTCCGGACAATTGGGGTAAAAAGATTGCGGAAGTAAGAGGAGGAAGAAAGTGCAGCTCATAAATAGACTTGGCGAGATCAATAAGTATCATATTGAACATAGAGACTGAGATGAGGTTGTGCACTATAGTAGGGAAATTGTGATTCATACTATAGTATAGTGTAGTGAATTATCTAGGGAGGTCTGGAGAGGAAGGCAATTTTGCTTTGATAATAGAAGAACTACACGATTTTGCACTTCTTCAAGAAAGTTGTTATAACATAAATAGTACTAATTAGGGTTGGCAATAACGCACATGCACTGCGGGCCCGCAATGCTCTGTGAAATCATTGCGGGCCCGCAACCTCGAAAGGAGGGGAGGGGGAGTGATTGCGGGCCCGCAATGACATTGCGGGCCCGCAACGACTACTTTATTCCTATCCTCTACTTTTTGTGATCGGTCGTTCTTCTATGTTCTCTTCACTTTCCTTCGTTCTCTCGTTGCGGGCCCGCAATGCTATTGCGGGCCCGCAATCGCTCCCCCTCCCCTCCATCCAAGTTTGCGGGCCCGCAATGATTTTACACCGCACTGCGGGCCCGCAATCATTAGCAATAAAAAGCCAAGGATATTGCGGGTCCGCAACCCCCGAATAGCCAACTCTAGTACTAATAGCAGTGTACCAAGCGATTACTATTCTGCACAGTATCTTTCGTTCTGAATAAAGTTTGTTTATGCACTTAATTTAATTGTGAAAACAATGACACAATTACACAGTTGAAGGTATTCACAGATAATTCATCACCATTCGTAAGTGATCTCAGTTCTCACTCCTCCATCATCTTTCTTTATACATCTGAAATGTGATTTATTGAATGGAATTGACGCACAGGAGTGCCCAAAGCGAATTTGATTATTACGTGTCAGAAATAATAGGTTCAAATTAGTGTGGTAATCGATAGTCGATCCATATCTCATAATTACTTTAGAGTAACTCCATTGACGGTTCCGCTCGATCCCGTATTCACTATCGATCCATCAGAGTGCACGCATGCGCTCTTAAAAATCGAATATATTGATTTTCACCTGCATGAAACTTACGATGAACGGCAAACCAGTGGCAGGACATTTGTAGATAAGCGATTTGTCAGAATTATAATAGGTTTCGCCTGAATTGAAACATCACTTATTATACAAATTTAGTTGGCACTGTTATACTCTGTACTCTGTGCTTGCTAGATTATGATTGAATCATGAAAGTGTGCAATTAGAACTCAGAAGCGACCATATACAGTGAGATCCTTCCCTCTCTACGACCCCCTCGCCTCAACATAATTCACACTATTTATTTATCAATTGTTGTCATATTTATAAAATGTATTATAAATTAAATTAAATTAAATTAAATTAAAAACGTGTCCTTGGAGATGATCGACCGAACAGGAATGACTGGGATCGTATCCATGAACGGATGCTATGATCCCCCTATTGGACAATAAATTCATTTGTAAAAACTTGCTTGGTAGTCCCTTTTTATTCCACCTTTTCCAGATTTTTCTTGCGAAATAGGATAACGGAAGAGGTAACTCCTGTTTTTACTGTTAATGTGGCCTAAAAATGAGATGTCAACTAACGCGCATATTGCCGTAATCAGGCGGCAATGCTTTTTACGGCCACCATGAATCTCCACGTTCATTCGTTTCTTTCCAAGAACACGTCTTATTAATTTTTGGTGAAAAATAATCAAACCCAATGAGTACCGCTAGAAAAAGTGTACCCACCAACTTCGTATATTCCACATGCTGGATTCCTAGTGGCTGTGGGCAGTGTTGTGGTTGTCGTCGGTTTAGTCGTTGTGGTCGATGTTGTCGTATCCACAGTTAGTTGCAATTGTACACTTCCATTGGAAAGACGAGCGCATCTGCATATGATATGTGATATCGCGCTGTCAACCACACAGAAACAATTTCCAAGTTCCATCTCACCACGAAATTGTTCCCTCATATGGAATTTCTTTATGCTTCGTTACATTTGCCTTACGTGCCTATGTCGTAACCTCCTCCGCAGCGTCTCCGTCGTTATGGCTTAGGATACGGCGTAGGCACGTTAGGCAAATGTAACGATGCACTACCTATGAAGGAAGACTTTTCTATGGACTTATTCCCTTATAGATAAGGGATTTTTCTGTGGGTGGACACTGCAAAAATTTACTTGTATACTGTATCTCCAATTCTTTTATCGGCTCCGACGGCAATTTCTGTCCCGTTTACAGCGATGCAAGCAATCTGAATATTTCTTAATTTTTGTCTTGGTCAACGTTTTTGAATAACTAACGATGTCGGTTTTTCCATCGCCGATGCATATCAACTTGAATTTCTTGTCCTCTGATAGATATGATTCACCTTGAAAATTGTCAGTAAAGTCATTTTTTCGAGTGTTTTATTCTTCAAACAAAATCGAAATATCTTGATTATAGATCATTAGAATTTTACTTAATATGCCATTTAAAATAACGAAAAGGGGAAAAGCGAGAGAGTATATAAAACAAGGAGTGTTTTCTCCGCTTTTCTTTTCCTTTCTTTACTTTTATAAGTAAGCATTAGAAAGCTTGTAAAGGCATCACATAGGAACAACGCAATGTTACCCACTGAACATAAGACATGTGAAGTGTTAAATATATCTCTTCATAGGGCATATGCTCCGTGGATAACACATTTTTTTTTCTGTTTGACCTACCTACGGCATATTCACCGCATCCTGAAGGAGTTACCGATGTTTTTCCCAGATGAAAAATTCCATTACCAGTCATAGTGCACCTGCATATGTGAATCTGTGGCTTTGTGATCTGCTGGAATGGAGCCGATGATGCTATTAGCGTGGGGGGGGGGGAGGTTTTTAAATGTTGAAACGCTTGTGATCTCACATTTCTCCCACTTTGTTTTCAGACATGCTGTCAAATTTCATGAATACGAACCAAATGCACTCCTGTTTAAAAAAATATCTACGAGGAACTTGATCGTTAAAGTGGTAACGAGTACTATGATATTTTTCAATTATCTGTTTACTTATTATTCACATAAAGGGAAATTTTAAAATATATTGTATTTAATATAATTTAAAGTGTAGAGCCTACTTGTACAATATTCCATCTTTCGTAACAGTTGAGTTAACCTCCACTTCATCGCCGCTATCCGTTAGACAGGCCGTCTAGAAGTGAGAAAAGGTTTTAATAAAATATACAAACAAACTAACGATTTTTGCATATCCATCGGCAAAGCAAGTCAATCGGAAACTATTGTCAATTGTGTTCCATTTCTCGCCTGTATTTCTTTATTTTTCCCAAGTTAATATGTATAGTTTGTCCAAGCTCATTTGTTTTTAGAAAATCACTCAAAGTTTCATTCAGCAACCTACCTACGGCATGTTGACCATGCGTGTCACTGCATCCTGAAGGTGATTGTTCCATTCGAACAGTCCCATTACCCATCCAAGTGCACCTGCATATGTGTATTTGTGGCTTTGTGAACTGTTGGAATAGAACAGATGTTGTTATTAACGTTGAAAAGCTTTTTTTAATGTTGAAACGCTTGTGATCTCGCATTCCTCACAAGTTATTTACAATCATGCTGTCAAATTTCATGAATGCGAACCATATGAACTCTTATGAAAAAATATCTACGAGGAACTAGTGAAAGTTAAAGTGGTAACGAGTACAATGATATTTCTCAGTTAACGGTTTATTTAGTATTTATTTTAAAAAAATTAAAATTAATTGTATTTAAGTAATTTAAAGTGTAAAATCTACTTGTACAACATTCCATCTTTTGTAAGAGTTGAGTTAACATCTACTTCGTCGCCTTTTTCCGTTAGACAGGCCGTCTAAACGTTTGAAATTTTTTAAATAAAATAAACGAAAAACTCACGATTTTTGCATGTCCATCTTGAAAGCAAGTGAATTGGAGACTATTTGCGTTCCATTTCTCGCCTATACAAAGTTTGCCCAAGCTCATTTATTTTTTTATAAAATCGCACAATGTTTTATTAAAGGGAGACGCAATGGCCTCTTCATTACGCACACTATTTCTCTGTTCTCTAACAACGAGAGAGCATAGATCGTTGAAGAGATTGTTGAGAAAATGTGTCACACCCTTTAAACAACTTACCTGCGCGATGGTTACCGCATCCTGAAGACGGCACCGATACTTTTTCCAATTTGGCACCTCCATTACTTGTCCCAATGCACCTGTATATGTATTCTGTGGCAGGCATAGACCAGGCCACGTCACTAGCGTGGGGGAGTTTTTTAAAGATTTTTTTTAGAACTGTATATTTATTTTGTTATTTATTAAAAACAAATTTAAAACCTACTTGTACAATATTCCATCTTTTGTGAGAGTCGAGTTAACCTGAACTTCATCACCTTTTTCTGTGAGACAGGTCTGAAAGTTTGAATTGGTATTTAAAATTATGTTTACTGAAAACGAAAAAACTCACGATTTCGATTTTCCCATCATCAACGCAAGTGTATTGGAATCTATTGTCGTTTGAATTCCATTTCTCGCCTGCATTTCTTTGATTATTCCCATGTTAGCGCAGTTTGTCAAGACAATTTTACTGTTTAAAGATGGGGACACACGAAAAGAATGATTGGCTCCTACCACGATGGGAATGAGCCCCCTCATACTTATACTGTAAGTAAAAAGTGTGTTTATGTTCAGTTTGCGACCGGCACTCAACCTTTGTCCTCTCATTAGGCCCCTTCCCATCTCTCTTTCTCCATTTCCTGCACGATTGAACATCTTTCAATCGTGATTATGCCAATCAATACGCAGAATCATTATAAAAGAAATAGTATGTGGTGACTTATATGGCAATTGCTACCATCCTGTCTTTACAGTTTATTCACGAAAATATTCGTGGGACACCACCTTTAAAATAGCATAAAGTTAAGAAAATATTATCCTACCGACTGAATGGGTCAAACACCCAGACCTCTTCGATCCGAACGAAGTCGTGCCGTCAGCGTCTTTTGTGCAGGTGTAAGTAACTCGATCCTTTGAATGATAAACATTCATTTGATCACCATGTTTATCTATGGTCTGTTCGAAAAGAAAAGAAAAGCAATGAAAACTCTCCTTTTTTACACACTCTATCGCGTATTTTTCTTTTCATTTCATGACTTTGGGAAATCTCATTAATACAAACCTCTTCTACAGGTATTCCAAATTCTATCTTCTGGCCTTTCGGTGTAAGACACCAAATGACTATATTACTGTATTCGTTACCGCTCACATTGCATAGCCTAACAAATTGACCCTCCACCTAGAATAATTTACTTTAATCTTATTGTATAACTATTTGTGAACGAAAATACACTCGCCAAGCTACATATCTAATTAGGCTCTCAGCTCTGGCAACACTCTCTTAGACAAAAAAATTGAGAGAGTTTGATCGGAGCGGAGAGTTTTAAATTAGCATGGGGCGTGCCTTTAACGTACCTTAGTTTCTCCATTCTTTGCTCCATTTGAGCATGTATATTCTGTCTGAGAATCGATTATTGGAGAAATAAGAAGAAAGAAGAAAATGTTAAGAAACATTCTGCACGGAAATGTCATCTAGCTTTTCTCATTTTATAGTATTGCATATATTAAGTGATATAAACAGAACTAGCCACGTCGAGCAACGCATTTATGTTTGCCTCCACAATCAGAAAATAATCACAATGCTTTCATCTCGATTCCTATACAAGAACCTATCTACTACCGAATTTTGGGACTGTTGAGAAAAGAGCGTATTGACCGTATTAAAATACACTTGTTTATTTGGTGCGTGAGTAGCCAGCCACTGCCACAATGAATTTCTATGTTTAGAGAGAGCACCAGTGAGAGAGTAGGTAGATCAGAGAGAGCGAGGAAGGAAAGGAGGAAAGAGTGGGGAGTTAATCGATAGTTCTTCCTCTGTTTAGCAGCAGTAGCAATGCGATTATGCAAGTACGTTTTATACGGACTATAGTCAGTCTTTCGAATTACTTTCAATTCATAAACCATAGCTTTGTGGCTTTGAGGGGATATTAGGCTGTCCCAAAGGTTTTTGCACTTTATTCAGCTCGCACTTTCTAATTAATTAGTCTTCATTGTAGGGAAGTGCCACAGGGCAGCGCAATCGTTGTGGCCACTATTTCTAGAGCGAGAGCTATGGATTACATTACAGACCAATTGATCATCCTCCCAGTTCTGTTGAAGACCTCATTCTTCGAACTGTCACAGTCAACTGAATTGCCCTCTCCGCCCTATAAAGGTAAAGGTACATCTTGTAATTCAAGGAAGTACTACGGGATGTCATTGCTAGGCCAGTGATAATTCAAGACCAAATCAGTTCGGAGGGAATAATTTCTTCTTCGGCATCACGACCAGTTCCCCTTTCGGGTGCTTCGTTGACGATTTGTTATGGCAAATTATTTTTAGAAGGGAAAACAAACCTAGAAGTTGAGTTTGATGGAAGAATAAAATACTGTATTTTTGGATCCTCTTCTTTTTATGGTTTGTTTGCGATGGATCTTGAATATACATATATGAGAGGAATCGCCAGAGGTTCGACCACCCCCCGGCGGTAGAAATTTCGACCCCCTGAAAAATTCAGATTAAGTACTTTGAACGATGCTCTATCAAACTGCGTTGGCGAATGTGCATATCTGCTCTCATTTTCGAATAGTTTTTCAAAAAAAGCATCGAAAGAGGAGATCCTGAGCAACATTTCCCAGTTGATGACGTCATTTGTCAACCATGCGCCGGTGCGGGGCGGTCGGTTTTATGAAAAAGTGACGTAACTTTCCTAATCGGAAAAAGTGGAATTTTCTTCTATGCGCGTTTTGTTGCACCCATATGTGTCTAAAAATGACCCAAGTTTCAGAGGATTTGAGAAATGGAAAAAAATGGCGTTGATTTTAGTAACGCGACCTCGGACATGTCAACAAAATGGGTTAAACTTCTCCAATTGTGGTTCTCGTTTCCAATACAGGCATAACAGTTTCTTCATGCGAGCGGCTCGGTTGCTTACCCGACCAGAGAACAGAATCAACTTTTAAAAATCAATGACTGATCAGTTTGACCACAACTTCGTTATCATTATTATACTTGTATTAAATGTTCAATCCCTTCAATTCCGTTACCTCCTTGATCCTCATTTATATTATCCCTAAAAAATTGTATTTCATCCATTTGCTTAATATTTATTGTTCATACACGTTTACCTTGTGGTAAATAAATATATATATAAAGGAAAGAACGGCTTATTCATTTATCAAGAAACAGCAAAGGAGTTTAAATGACTCAAAAACATCCGAAAAAACATTACGAGCTCAAAATACCCATATATGACTGTTATTTCAAACACAAAATCACCGAGTTCCGAAAAATTTGGAAAAAAGAAGAAAAAAAATTTGCAAAAAAATTTTGCTTTTCCACGTGGAAAAAACGTTTCAGTAATGTTAATTAATCCTTATAATATTTCTTACAATGTTTTTGAACATTTATGTTTTTGGAAGTGAAGGCCTACCTGCTCTTAGAGCCGAGATTTCCGCCATCGAGATTACAAGCGCGCGCCCCAACTTCGCGCGACTGCTCATCATCCGCTCTCTCACTCCCACACGCCCTTTCGTGAACAGACAGGGAGAGAAAAAAAAGGAGAAGGGAGAGTAACATCTGGCAACTACACGAAATGGAGATTTCAGAAAACTCTGAGCGAACTACGATAAATAAATAAATAAAATAAGCAAAATCATTCGAGACATCGAGGTAAAGAGGTACCACTCTAAAAACACCGAGCGGGTTCGAACCCCGGTTCGATCCAAATCTTTTGCTGATTTTTACAGACACAGAAAACGTGTTCCACGGTATTTTTTCGTGCTAAGAATGATGAAACAAGTTGTTTTGAGTCATTCTGAGCTCTCCGGATTCATTGAGAAAGTGATAATTCGACGATATTGGGGTGGGCATCCAATCGACGTTTAAATAATCTAATATTAGGGGCAGTTCGGAAAATAACTGGTGGTAATTTTTCGATTGCTGTTGCTCCTCGGGCGTAGATAAATTATTATTTATTAATTCATAACAACCTTATTGTTAGGACGCATCTCGCTCTGGCCTGTTATGCGTCATCTAGTTTACAAGAAATTCTGCTTTATTTGTAACTTTTTCTCAGCACGGCAAGAAGGACATTTAATGATACACGAAGAATATGTATCCCAATGCCACGTCCTCTCATGACACAATGGTGCTTTATACTCACGCTTCGAAGGTGGGCTTTAACAAGGAAGAACCAAATTGGTCAGACTTTAAAAAAATAAACAAAAAAAGGTGATCCGTACCTCAATTTTTAACTATCGGTGCCATTAAATTATCTTCAGTCCTTTGGAAACCAAAATTAAAAAATTAAAAGACCAAAAAGTCTTACAATTTTATGCTCTTTCCAACCATATACTTCCCATTAGGTTTTCTAAGTACCCTTCTTTTATCAATCTCATAATGGCGTATTATAATGGTATTTGGATGAGCCTATGCTGATACGGATTCATTACGAAACAAAATGACAGCAATATGTTGCATGGCCTTTTGCCAGTATTCACACGTTGTCCATCAATTTCTCAATAATCATGTATGTAGCGAAGAAATGAGAAATGTCTTCTCGATACGTTTACAATTAAGAAATCTAACTGTGAATAAGTGTATACGTGAATACGAACTTGTTTAAAAAAAATTTGTTTGTATTAAACCAATGGACACTGAACGAATACTATTTTGCAGAGAAACTCTCGTTTAAATACACTTTGTTCATACAATTTTTTAAATAACTTTCTCTGTGAGCACAATGAAACAATTGCATCGTTGAAGGTATTCATGACTACGATTTTAACGATTTCAACACATTTATCTGGAGGTCAAGAGATGAGAGCACTATGAGCTAATGAGGCATTCACATCATCGACTAATTCATCACCATTCGTAAGTAGTCTCCGTTTTCACTCCTCCATCGTCTTTCTTTATGCATCTGAAACGTGATTTATTGATTGAAATTGGCATAAAAGAGTGCACAAAGCGGAATATTTACTCCTGTATTTTTTGACTCGCTCCAAAAGACGAAAACCCGCTGTCGTATATGTACCACGGCGTACTCCACGGGATTGAAACGGCGTACGCCAAGAGTAAGAAAATACCAGAGTTGAGAAAGATTGAGTGGTCAAAGTTAGAGTCCCAAATTAGCCTGGCAATCAATCGATATGTCATAATTACTTTAGAGTAACTCCATTGACGGTTCCGCTCGATCCCGTCTTCACTATCGATCCATCAGAGTGCACGCAGGCGCTCTTAAATATAGATTATATTGATCTATTTTATTCACCATAGTAATTTACGAGAGTCTTGTATCATTGAGTCTTCACTCATATATTCACACTGTTCTCGTAGCGCTCTCGGGCGTAGATAAAATATATATATATATATATATATATATATAATATTTTTTGTATTATATATTATATTTTATAATAATATATTTTAATTTCCATGAAACATACGATGAACGGCAAGCCAGTGGGAGGACATGTATAGATGAACATATTGGTACTTGTAGGATAGGATTCGCCTTAATTGAAACATTATTTCATTAGTGCAATTCTATAATCTGAGAATCTGAGAGGATAAATGTTGTGGATAAGAAGATTCCCCCTGTTTTGGCCCCCTCTGCATTTAATGTGCTGATAGGATAAATATGTATGTATTCTATGGTACGTTCATCACGATTATAGCGCACCCAAATCTCTTGGTTGCCGCCAGGAAGAGTGTACCCACCAACTTCGTATTTTCCACATGCTGGATTCCTAGTAGTTGTGGGCAGTGCTGTGGTCGTCGGTGTAGTTGTAGTGGTAGTCGGTTTAGTTGTGGTTGTGGTAGTTGTGGTACTAGTTGAGGGCTTTGTAGTAGTCGTTGTAGTTGTGGTAGATGTCGTAGTATCCACAGTTAGTTGCAATTGTACATTTCCGTCGGCAAGACGAGAACATCTAAATGGTATATGTTATTGAGTAAATACACTTGTTTATTTGCTACAAGCGTATCTACAACGCCTTGTCTGTGTGTTCGTCTTTCTGAAGAAAAGGAAAATTGCGAAATATAAAATCAGTACGGTAGAATCAATTGTAGTAATGTTTTTACACAAGAACAATGTACAATATTGAAAATGACTTTCTTTCTCACTTTCTTTCTCAATTACGCTGTTACACAAAATTTACTTGTATACTGTATCACCAATACTACGATCGGCTCCGACTCCAATTTCTGTCCCGTTTAAAGCGATGCAAGCAATCTGAATATTTCCTATTTTTGTCTTGATCAACGTTTTTGAAAAACTAACGATGTCAGTTTTTCCATCGGCGATGCATTTCAACTTGAATTTCTTGTCCTCTGATAGGTATGATTCACCTTAAACTTCATCGGTAAAATCAGACTTTGATCACACAATTAGTTCTTCACCGAAAAAAAATCTCCACATGATACTTACAATTAATGGGCTGTTCAAAAGTTTTAAAAGAACATGATAAAGGTTGCAAAGATATTTTAGTGAAAGGTAGCGCAACCTCACTCAATGGTCTCTTCGATGCGCAATGCTCTCTCGTTGTTAGAGAACAGAAAAATAGTGTGCGCAATGAAGAGACCATTGAGTGAGGTAAGGCTCCCTTGAAACCAGAACTTGGCCTACCTACGGCATATTTGCCGCACCCGGATGGTGTTATCGAGGATTGCTCCATTCGAGCACTTCCACTACCTTCGCCAATGCACCTGCACATGAGACTTTGTGAACAATTGGCATCGGGGGTGCGCACAATTTTCCGAATTTTCAATTTTCTCGGGATTTTTAGGAGAAAATATTTTAGTGTATATTTACATTACTAAAACAAGATGTATAAATAGTAGAGGTTACTTGTACAATACTCCATCCTTTGTAAGAGTCGAGTTAACCTGAACTTCATCACCTTTTTCTGTGAGACAGGCTGTCTGAAAGTTTGAAAATGTAAAATATTGATGCTAAATACAAAAAAAACTCACGATTTCGATTTTTCCATCGGCAACGCAAGTGTACTGGAATCTATTGTCATTCGAGTTCCATTTCTCGCCTTGATTTGTTTGATTATTCCAAAGTTGTTTACTTTTTTAATACCATAAAGTTAAGAAAATATCTATTAGCCTACCGACTGAATGGCTCATACACCCAGAAATCTTCGATTCCATTGATGTAAAGCCGTTAGCGTCTTTCTTGCAGATATAAGTTACTCGATCCTTTGATTGGTAAAACATTATTTTTTTTATGGAATTGTCTATTTATCTGTTCAAAAGTTTTATGAAAGGAAATGAAAAGAGATGATAGCTATACTTGTTTTACACACTTTCTCTGCTATTTAAAAACTAGTTAACTTATCATTGCCACTTGCAGCAGACTTGCAAGTCTACTTCTAGTCAGACGTAAGTTTAATGTAAGTGGTGTATAGTACTCTAATGCATTTCGTTAAGAGAGGCTATCAAACTCCGTCTGTGAGTTTATGCCACCCCATACTGCTACTGTGCACAATTTGGGCCAGTTCGGTTCCTATCACTTTTTGGCCAAGTGCCAAGAGAACGCCACTTGAGCCAGATAGTCTCTCATAAATGCTCTTTCACTTGTAGTACACTAGTTTTTAAATGCCAGAGCTCTCTCCTAGTCTTTCTTTTCATGACTTTTGAAGACCACATTAAAACAAACCTCCTCTAAAGGTACTCCAAATTCTATCTTCTGGCCTTTAGGCGTAAGACAATGTAAGATCGATGTACTGTAACCGGTTGCGCTAGCTGTGCACAGTTTAACAAATTGACCCTCCACCTAAAATAATTTTAGTTTATTGTATAAATATTTATAAACTTAAAGGCATTCACCAAGCAAATGTTACTCTCCACTCTGGCAACACACTCTCGTAGACAAAGAAAGTGTGAGAGTTTGGCTAGAGAGGACAATTTCAAGCTTGGCACGTGCCTTTAAAGTAATCTACCTTAGTTTCTCCATTCTTAGCTCCGTTAGGACATGCATATTCTTTCTGTGAGTCGATTAATGGAGAAAGAAGAAGAAAGAAGAAAATGGAAAGAAACATTCTGCACAGAATTGTGATCTAGCTTTTCTCATTTTATAGTGTTGAAATATTAAGTGATAAAATCAGAACGAGCTACTTCGAGCACTCTAAAATCCTAACAATTCTTTATCATCTCAAATCCTACAAGACCAAATCTAAGCTAAAATTTCAACACTGCTCTTTGCAAAACTGTGTTTTAGTTATCTATATTCATAAAGTAATACTAAAACTTACAATTAGACGTTACAGATCTATTCGCTTCTAATTGTTTTTACACTATCAACGATTTTATTCTTTTAATATTGCCATTAAATTGAAAGAAACGATAAATATTTATTATCAGAGAAGAGCGTAGTCAGTCATCACGTCTCTTTCAATGTATCGCAGCTGTGTGTGGCTCACAAAGATCAGAGATATAACTAAAAAGTGGTAAATCGTCCGGGAATCGAACCCGGGCCGCCCCGCATGGCAGGCGAGCACTGAACCACTACCGCACACTTTGTACAATTCAACAGCAGTTCTGTCGAAGATGTGCGTTGAGCTAACACTCCGACGCTATAAATCAGAATATCAAACCATTTTTTTTCAAATAATTCAATCTCCTTTATTAGTTGATTTGGGGTGGGGGTGGGGATGCGAGCAATTGGAAAGCTATTGGAAAGGACGGAGCCTAATAACCGCAGTAGCATAATTTATGCGTGTGAAAGATGAAACCTTTACAGAACATGATCAAATGGGAAAGACACACGAAAAATTAATAGAAGTGTCGATCGAAAATTGTGTGTGGGACGAGAGTGTTTTTGTGTGAACCGATACTTTATCCGAAGTACCGGAAGTACCGGATTTGCTGATCATTAAAATTTAATCGCGATTTGGGTTTGGATGAACTTTGCACCTTCAGCCACTTTGCACCTTCTAGCCAGAGCGGAGAGGTACAAATTAGCTCGGGTGTGTAGAAAGGACTTGGAGAAGGTGACAGGGGTTATTTAACGATAGCTATCTCTAACGATATCTAAATTATCACTGGTCTAGCTGCGATCACCCGCAAGACTTCGCGTGCCTTGATTAACGGGTTGCACCTTTACCTTTACTGTGACAATTGTAGAATATTGATATTTTATTTATCTTCACTATGTCAGATATATTCTTTCTTTTCTTTCTAAACAGTGTATGTACGATAAATACTAATATACTCTTTTTATATTCTTTAATGAAACAATATCAACCATACAAGTGAGAAATCTCTAACCCATGACCCAAGCAAATTCACCGCTCTCTCGGGAAGGTATTGCCTCGGTCACTTTAGTAGATACTGTTGCCCTGTCCTCGTCGATGCTTTGCCAGTTGCAACTGCAAACGATTGATCTTTGATCTTTTGAAATCAATCGAAAATTGATCTTTGATCTCTTGAAATCAATCGATAATTGATCTTTGATCTTTACTGCGAAATAGTCCACGACGTCATTCTGTCGGCAGTGGTTGCCGCAAAAGTCGGTGTACTTCTTGCCTGTCCGGATCGAGATGAAGAAGAAGAAATTCCCTGAGCACTATATCATCGCACTTGCACGAAATCAACAGGAGAACTATTTCATAATACTCCATGTACACAGAGATCAAACTTGCTCAAAATGCGCAACAGATTTCTCAAATTTACCCGAAAATGGGCAAATCGTTCGCAAGCTATTCCTACTCTGTGTATGGTGATAGATCTCCCTGTTGCTCACATTTGTCACTGCTCTCATGTCTCACTCGTTATTTATGAGCAACACAATAAAGATCAAAGATCAAACCAAAGATCGAAGTTCAATCTAAAGATTAAACATCTATAACTCAAAGATCAAAGATCACACCTCGCAGTAGTCAATGTTGGTGTAGTTGCGATCGGGCACATACGACGTGTTGACGCCGTAAAAGTTTCGCTCGAGATGAACCTGAATTATTGATTGATCGATGTTTGATTATTGATTCAACTTTAGAACCACACAAACTCAATGAAACAACATCATAGATGTTGATCAAATCTATGTATACTTCCAGCAACACGAATCTGTCGGGATGTTACTTTCACTAGTCCAAAACTTAACGAATTCCATTTTATAAATTAATCTAATCGATAATATTACCATACGACTATGACGCACCCACACTTTCATCACAAACATATTCAGCAATCCCTTCTACCGTATCCTACCGTACACACAAACTACCGTACATCTTGTCCCATGAGTGTGGCCAGTGGATAGGTCAGATTGGACGTCCCAAAGATACTGTTGCCCTGACCTCGTCGATGCTTTGCCAGTTGCAACTGCAAACGATTGATCTTTGATCTTTTGAAATCAATCGAAAATTGATCTTTGATCTCTTGAAATCAATCGATAGTTGATCTTTGATCTTTACCGCGAAATAGTCCACGACATCATTCTGTCGGCAGTGATTGCCGCAAAAGTCGGTGTACTTCTTGACTGGACCATCCGGATCAAGCTGAATAAGAGAAGGATATCAACAGGGAAGCCATGGAAGCAAATTCCCTGAGCACTATATCCTCGCACTTGCACGAAATCAACAGGAGAACCATTTCATAATACTCCATGTACACAGAGATCAAACTTGTTCAAAATGCGCAACAGATTTCTCAACTTTCCCTACTTGTGTACACGATTTGCGGCTGCCTAAAGAGTAACGGTTTGCCCATATACAGCATTTTCACGAATACGGGCAAATCGTTACTAGGACAAATTTTTTCTGACAGATCTCCCAGTTGCTCTCATATGTAATATCTCATATGTATATGATATGTTACTACTCTCTTTCCTCACACATTACAAAATCAATTATCCCAAAAATCAATAATATAAATTGGCAATCAATCAATAACCTGATTCAGGGGCACGGATAGGGTCTGTTTGATGTGCTGGAATAGCTCGACGGCCTGCATCAGATTCTCCTCGTCGATCATGGACGATCGAACGCGTGCCCGCAGAATTACCGTAGTCATCATGGGATCTCCTGAAGCGAACGAAGAACATTACCGTACTCATCGAGTTATTGATTGACTTATTTTGCAATGATTATTCTCATTTTTGCACTGGTGTTTCCCAGTTCCCTTTGCCAGTAATATGTTTATGAATATATATGGAATAAATGAATAAATAAAATAACTATCGTGCACATTTGGTTGTATATTGCAATCAATGATTATATCATAAACACATTCGTAGTCTAGTATCAAGAATGAAAACATCGAACACCAAAGCAAGAGAAATTATTGGTGTAACAATTTCGCCTAAAACAATAGTTATGTGCACCCAGGCGGTTACATGTTTCACGAATATCTTTAATCAGAAACATAATTTTACCGATAATAGGTCTGGAGTAATTCGCTCACACTTCCACAATACTCACAGTAAACATAATGTGCGCCTACAGTACGCCATCGGGTATACGGTATATGGTATACTGTAGGCGCAGCGCATACGGTACCTACCTACATACCTACAGTACCATACCTACAGTACGCCGTCGGGTATACGCTGTATGGTATACTGTAGGCGCAGCGCATACGGTACCTACCTACATACCTACAGTACCATACCTACAGTACGCCGTCGGGTATACGCTGTATGGTATACTGTAGGCGCAGCGCATACGGTACCTACCTACATACCTACAGTACCATACCTACAGTACGCCGTCGGGTATACGCTGTATGGTATACTGTAGGCGCAGCGCATACGGTACCTACCTACATACCTACAGTACCATACCTACAGTACGCCATCGGGTATACGGTATATGGTATACTGTAGGCGCAGCGCATACGGTACCTACCTACATACCTACAGTACCATACCTACAGTACGCCGTCGGGTATACGCTGTATGGTATACTGTTGGCGCAGCGCATACGGTACCTACCATTGAGTCGTGAGAACTGCCGCTGGGCTCGACTCTCGGCGTAGGCTCGAGAGTCCGTCGGTGTGTAGCCATCGCGCACACGATCGCGTAGATTCATGGGGAACGCGAATACTGTAAGAACGACCATCTTATTGATTGAATGAATGAATACCGTATCCAACAAGCTATTGATTGACTTAATACCAAAGAATCAGATATAATGATCTTGAGCACATCGTACGTCTTTCAGTCATCATAAAAATCAATAACTCGATAATCCCTCACCAGTCAGGGACAGGGCAATCGCGATTGTAAGAAACGATAAACATTTAATATCAGAAACGAGCGTAGTCAGTCCATCGTGTCAGTTTCAATGTGTTTATAGTTCAGTGGCAGATCGTACTCCGACATAATGCATCAGATCATCCAACCATTTTCGAATACATCAATCGGCGATGTATATTAATTGTTGGGCATCAAACCTGTACAGAACATGATCAAATCGGAAATACACACGAAAAATCAGTAGAAGGTGTCGATCGAAAATTGTGTGTGGGACGAGAGTGTTTTTGTGTGAACCGATACTTTATCCGAAGTACCGGAAGTACCGGATTTGCTGATCATTAAAATTTAATCGCGATTTGGGTTTGGATGAACTTTGCACCTTCAGCCACTTTGCACCTTCTAGCCAGAGCGGAGAGGTACAAATTAGCTCGGGTGTGTAGAAAGGACTTGGAGAAGGTGACAGGGGTTATTTAACGATAGCTATCTCTAACGATATCTAAATTATCACTGGTCTAGCTGCGATCAACCGCAAGACTTCGTGTGCCTTGATTAACGGGTTGTACCTTTACCTTTACAGTGACAATTGTAGAATATTGATATTTTATTTATCTTCACTATGTCAGATATATTCTTTCTTTTCTTTCTAAACAGTGTATGTACGATAAATACTAATATACTCTTTTTATATTCTTTAATGAGACAATATCAACCATACAAGTGAGACATCTCTAACCCATGACCTAAACAAATTCACCGCTCTCTCGGGAAGGTATTGCCTCGGTCACTTTAGTAGCTTTTAGAACCTCTGGCAAAAGATGGCCGACAAAGACAAAGCGTCAGCGATGCTACCCATCCATCCTTGTATCATCCATCTTCATATCCGGAAGTGGGTGGAGTCTTGTATTGAGTGCCTTCATCATCTTCAATAATCATACAATATATGTGGCCAGTCCAACCATGTTATCCAACTGTTTTCTAATCCTCTTATTTTCACATATTTGCAATTGTTGTATAGTCGTCGACTTTTCTTTATTTAAAATCTTTTTATCGGTGAATGATTAATTATTTTTTCTATATTTTCAGGCGCTTATATCGCCCGATTAATTATTATGGCCTAGCATCGTATCATTGAAGTATAAATAACAATTTTGTTTTATAAATCGATAGAAGGAAAGTTAAGGTAAATGATATTTGTGGTTAATTTAAAAAAAAAAAGACAAATCTCTTTGGTAACAAACATTAAAACAAACTTTTTCGTTGATCTTTTACTTGTTGAAAGCAACAGATCCACACTTACATAAGATGAACTCACCATGCAGCCCTGTACCGCCAACCTGGTTATTATTATGATAAGTTGAGCAAGATTGGAATTAGAATGTATATTATAAATCAAAATAAAACGATGATTAATACGATTAGTAATATTTTTTTCGTATTCAGGTGTCAACAGCTAAGCGGATAGAGAACATGGCTCCATGTTTGAAAACCAACCAGGTACGTAATTATGATGCTTTTACATCTACTTCGATCCAATCTATCTTTTATTTAAACAAAAATGTTTCTTTCAGAATTACGTGACGAATACAAACTCGAGGACATTACAATGAACCCACGGTGAACGACGGGGTCATACATGGTACGGGCCATGTTCACCCTCGAAAGTACTGATGTCTTACCGAGAACCGTAGACGATAGCATTATTAAATTATTTGATCGCATACCTGATGACGCGGAAATGACATTTATTACACTGGGTATCAACAATCGTGATCTAACTTTCCCGGGCCAAAATTTCTTTCTGCATTTTAAATTTGGTGATATTTCTCTCGTAAATTTACTATTAAAGCATATGTTAAGCTTTATGCAATGCGGCAGTAGTATAAACTTGGGCTCTACTCTTGCTATGACCCTTATGACCTTTCCTAAATTTCGAAAACGAGCCATTAACCCTCGACCCTGATATCTCAATATGTTGATTTCATCTTTCAATAAAGCATTGTTCTCATATCTTGGTTCCAGCTATCGCAGTGATATTCGATAATAATTACTACATGTGTCCAATTATTTATTTATTTATTTATTTATTTATTTATTTATTTATTCTTTAATCCATCAAATATATGAGGCCGTTTGCGAGAAAGTCGAACAAGGTCTGGTACATCAATTTTTCGAAAACTTGCGAGAAGGGGTTCTCAAGGGTGCTGATGACGATGGGCATGTTCATTTTGCACCTGGAGTCACCGTTGAGGCCAGGCGGCGTCGCGTTTAAATCGCGTTTTTGGTCATTTCTTGTCACCTGATGGTGCTAAAATTAACAGACCAATGTTTCCGGTGTAGAATTTGATGGCGATCACGCCTGTCTAATTCATTTTTCATGAAAAAAATTTCACAAGCTTCAAATATGTAACTTCTTTTTAAAGACTCCTTTTTATCAACTTTTTATCCTGCTTATTGTGTGGTCGAATTGAACTGACCTTCCGTCGGTGACAATTGAGAGGACGTTTATCGTTATCACAAAGATTTGGAGACTTTGGGAGTCTTGCAGCAACAAAATAAGACAAAAGTACAGCAATAATTTGAAAAAATACTCCTTTTTATCAACTTTTTATCCTGCATGTCACTAGATTTTTTTTCTTTTCCAAACTTTTGAGTAGAATATAAGTGACAGAGACCCCCACATGATCTCATGCAATAATAATTTCATTTTATGATAAAACAAGGGCGCTTACAAGGGAACCACAAATGCCGCGGACACTCAGTGCTAAATTCGTTGACACAGGTCGACTAGGACCCCCCAGGGGGTCACAGAACTGTTTTGAAATGTCCGCATATTTGCTTCTTTGGTACCGAAAATCGATTATGAAAATGTGATGGAAATTTGGGCGCGAGCCCCGTGGAATAGTGTCAAACACTCAAAGAACACAGTCTGTGTCCTCCGTAGCCAAGTGGTTAGAGTGCGGGATTAGCTTTTGGAATGTCGTGGGTTCGAATCCCCCCTTGTACAATTTCTTTTGCTGTATTTTTTCTTTGCTTTCCAACATGCAGTTTCAAAGTCAAACTTCATCTTCAACAACAACAACAACAACGATAACACCAACTACAAATCAACAACGATGGAGAAGTACCCAGAAGCAGTTGAAGCAGAACGGCTTCTCGCATCGGGGACAGATGCTGCAACCGCGGGAGGAGCAGAAAAAGCACGGAGCCATCGATCCCTTGCCGAAGATGAACTCCTTAGGGCCGATGAAGCGAGGAGGGCGGTCCGTGATGAATCCGCCCTTGTAGAAGCCGTACATGATGAAGGGCTTGAACCGATCAGCACCCATGCAGAAGTGGAGCTGGGAGACGAACTTGAGCAGGTTTCCCCTCAGCGAGACCTTGAAGTTGATAACTCTGGCCACAGATGCCGTTGGTTCTTCGGTAGAGCACTCGGTTCATCGAAGTCCCACTCCACATCGCTGTCTTCTCCCGTGTCTTCCTTGACCGTCTCCACCTTTGCACGCACCGTCAACTCTCCCGCCTCCGCTCCACGAAGCATCATAACGATGCGATCAACCCACCTCATCTCCAACGAGTTGAGGGAGTCACGAGTGATCTCGGAGGAGAGGGAGGGGTCGAAGGTGAGGGCGATCTGGACAGAAACAGCCTTGGCAGACACTGGGTCATAGTCGAACTCCATTCGAGAAGAGAGAAGAATTGGAGGATAGTAGAACAAACGAAGGAACTGATGCAACTGGCTTCTCCAGGACAGTTCCGAGACCAAGCGCGGGAGGTGCCGGATCAATTGACAGACTAGAGATCGATCGATGATCTACCGATGGAGGGATCGATATCTCCATGCTCTTTCTGCTCCTCTCGCGGTTTCAGCTTCTGTCCCCGATGCGAAAAGCGTACTTCTCCATCGTTGTTGATTTGTAGTTGTTGTTGTTGTTGTTGAAGATGAAGTTTGACTTTGAAACTGCATGTTGGAAAGCGATGAAAAAATACAGCAAAAGAAATTGTACAAGGGGGGATTCGAACCCACGACATTCCAAAAGCTAATCCCGCACTCTAACCACTTGGCTACGGAGGACACAGACTGTGTTCTTTGAGTGTTTGACACTATTCCACTGGGCTCGCGCCCAAATTTCCATCACATTTTCATAATCGATTTTCGGTACCAAAGAAGCAAATATGCGGACATTTCAAAACAGTTCTGTGCCCCCCTGGGGGGTCCTAGTCGACCTGTGTCAACGAATTTAGCACTGAGTGTCCGCGGCATTTGTGGTTCCCTTGTAAGTTCGATTTGAAAAAAGTTATGTTTGAATTTAATTTCGAGATGTGAGATCGAGAATAATGGAACTTTGGAGCGGTGCAGAAATTTTGTGGGCGGAGGTAGAGGATTGAAAATTTGGATTTAAGCCTGATTCAAGATGCTCTTTCGAATGAGGGGCAGCATGAATCGGTCAACTTTCACCTTTCCTCTCTTCTGCTCTCCCTCTAAATCTCGTGCTCTCCCTCTTTTTGCTCTAACTTTCTGCAACGTTTGTAAAAAGTGTTGTTCTTTCTAATTTAGCTTTTATAATGGCCATTGGTCCTTTTGTAAACAAAAAATAAATATAAATGTCATTTCAACATTTTTTTCTCGCCTAATTAATCTAAATTAAATGAAATAAAGTCACTTCACGATTTTTACAGGTCGACGATTTTTTCTACAGTTTATTTTGCTGCGCCTCTGGCTCAAATTTTCGAGAGCATTTTTCGCCTATTACAATGGTTTTACTTTGTTACAGTTTGATAATTATGACTTCAGAGGCCGTATGCATGAACTCCGTTTGCCGATAAACGTGAAATCACAAGCGTAGACGGAGGAACTCTGGCAAACGCCTCCTCCTACGGTTGTGACGTCACGTTTGTCGGGCAAACGGTTTGCCGGCGTTCATGCATATGCCCTCGGTAAGCCATAACACATCGCCACTAACCAACCCTCATCGTCAGTATGCCACTCGCCAAGGGAGCAAAGAAGGCCGCCAAGTCCCAGAGGACTACCAGTGGAGGCAAGAAGAAGAGAAAGTCAAGAAAGGAGTCCTACTCATTGCCGGTCAGTGGCATTTCTTACTTTATTTTTTCGTCGAAAGGGCTTCTGCCATTTGTTTCATTTGTCTTATGCGGTGTTCAGAACTTCAGAACGGAAAATGCTAGAAAATGCGGAAAATGCTGTTCAGAAGTTCAGGTGGAAAATGCCCGAAAATGCTCGATTTTTGCTCGAAAAAAGATGGTTTTATACACTTTAAAAGCGTTGAAACTCGTTGTTTCACGGAAAACAACTAAATTAGGTCATTTATATAGTATGCTACTGAGATAAATATCGTATGATCCTTTTTTGAGCACTTTAAGCCGAAAATCAAAGAAAAAACTGATTCTTTTTGCGCACGGCCTTGCCTTCCCTTGCTGGACTTTGCACTTAGCTTTGCCTCGCAAAAATTGGAAAATTTCCAGTTAAATCTGCAAAGAAATGGCCCTGCCCATAGCCATGATTTTACTTGTATCCGCGGTCATGCTTGGATTTAAACACCTCAATAGTATCAAACGATTGTGTATTTTTGTAAATAGGAACGAAATCTCCTTATATGGGTAAACACTATGGTGGCGAGAATGTCTCTTCACTCACCTATATTGCCACCCTCCAACTGGTGAGCCGTCTCTCTAACTGCTCACCCATCTGTGGTGTTGAAATGCCTGCATGATGACGAATACAAGTATTATCATGCATTATTCGACATTGCATGCATGATCATGCATGGAATATCCGTGGTTCGTGATCATGCATGGAATGACAGAATGCATACATTTTCGCATCACCCACGATACCCGTGATACTTACTATCAAAACTGACCGCATCGACAAAAGTGCTCATTCACAACGTGGATGCTCGAAAATGTATGACAGAATCCATGCATGGCGTCATTATAAAGCAATTCCAGAGTATCAACGAAAATGATGCCAAAGTTCAGGTCAAATTTACACTTATCATCAGTAAAACGCGTCCGCAACACTGTTTGAAACCCAACACTATTGAAATGAAACTAAAAATCCATTAAAATTTGTATAATATCATCGAAAATCACCATTATCTGAGCATTTTCTTTAACTTCTGAGCAGCATTTTCGTTCATTTTGTTCATTTTCCAAGTTCTGAACTCCGCATAAGTGATTATATCATGATATAGATCAAAACTTGGGTGAACTAGAACACACATTTCGTATCCTAGCCCTGTTTCTTCCTTGCAATTTGTTTTGCTGCATAGTTTTACAATTCACTTAGTTTAAACTGCTATCAAGTAGCTCAGAAACATTACAGTAATGTATTCTAGAGTGCGAGCACATTAGGGAAAGTATATACCGATAATATGTAATCGATTATACTATCCTTCCACTAATGTGAATTTGCTTTATTTCAGTTTAACCACGAAGATTCGGCCCCTCGATGTAATGAAGCGTCGTGACATGCCGTTAATCATATCAGATCAGTCATTTATAATAATTATTTTTATTATTAAATAATTGGAAGCCTTTTGTCCTGTGAGAGTTGTGTATATTAATTAAGTTCGATATCCTAGTCGTCTATGATCTGTATATAAGAGACCAGGTATAATAGTCATGTCATTAGGTCGAATAACTACGTTACACATTTGCAAAATGCGGTCACGTTTTTTGATTTTTCGTAAATTTTCGGCTCAAAATGCGGTCAGGCTTCGTAGTTTGTAACCTACTTTTCGACCTATGGTCATGTCTTATCATAGAATCATGCCACCATGATTTATACCTGGTCTTATATAGAGCTGTGATAGATACAGCAATACAATGTTTTGATGAATCATAAATGAAGAAATGATGATGCAAAAGGGGCTACAGATATCAACAAACTTGTTTACTTATTAATTGATTGAAAACTTGGTTTCAACTATTATTCTTACATTTGATGCTTTGTGGATACATTTCAGTTCGTTTCTTCAAACGGTGGATAGGAGATACAGCAACGAACAACTATGTATTGGTTAGTTTCGTCATTTTTTATCATTTATTCAATATACACTGGATTTTATACAAATTATTTCACTACTCTTACAACTGTTCTGTTAGTTTTGCGCATCTTTTGTTCAAATTTCTTTTATTTTTAGGCAACCGAAAAGGAAAAGAGGTTGTTATGTTGGTGGTGGGCAAGCTTTGCCGCTGGAAATTAAAATCGGCTGGGTTGGTTGCAAAAATTTCGTGTTTGAGTCATACGTGGGCGGGCATTGCCGCTGGAAATGAAAATCGGGGGTCGGAAGCAAATAATGGAGCATTTATACGTCATTTTTAGTGATTTTTTTTTGGAAAATCGGGGGGTCGGGTGCCAAAAATCGGGGGTGTATGGCCGCTAGCGGCAGTGGTGCCCACGTATGGTTTGAGTGAACTTTGGTGGACAAGTATGATCTAGGCGAGAGATGTTAGTTAATGATAATTTTCTTTATATTTCCCCATCTATTTATATTTTGTTCTCTTACTTTTTATTCAGTAAATACTGCTTGATATGTGGGTTTTGGTATAATGAAATACGAAATTTGTATTTCACGGAAGTAAATAAATGATCCTTCGTCCCTCATCCCTCTTTGATTGAACGCGTTCTACCATGGCTACAGTATACCATCCAGGTACTGTAGCTACACCATAATTAAGCAAGAATATGAGTATGATAGCTAAAGACTGGATTTCGGTAGAATCATGATCAAACATTTTCCTCGCCGATAATATGAGTTTTTATCGATGCGGCCAGCGTTAAGACTTGAAACCCATCTTGGAATATGCGGGAGGTCGAGATTAGTAAGAATCTCTCCGTCTATTTATATATTGTTCTCTTACTTTTTATTCAGTAAATACGGTTTGGTAGGTGGGTTTTAGTATAATAGAATACGAAATTTGTATTTCACGGTTTGCTCCCGAGTGGAATACCGGTTTATCGGTTTATCGGTTTACCCTACCGGTTTATTTATACTTTACAATCGTAAGAACGGAAAGCTAAGCAGAGACGAGAGAGTAAATAACATAAAGAGTTTTCTCCGATTTTCTTTTCTTTTCCACACTTTTCACTCGTGATGGATGGAGAAGAAGTTTTTTTCTTGGAAATCGATAAATCAATACTATCGATCAGATGTAATTTTTGGTGGTGTAGTGTAGTTTTGTGAGTTGGTTATCGCGCATCAATCAATAAGTAGATTCATTTAATCAATAAATAGATTTATTCGATTCTTCAAGCAATCAATCGATATTTTCGGCCCTCTCAAACTCGTGATATGGTATGCATACTGTAGAATGACCTAGTGGGATACTGTAGGGTGATATAATAATTGGTCAAGAGTGAGAGGAGTTTCTCTAGAAATGGGTCTATGCGAAGGATTTAGGATTATTTTAATTTCGTTTTTTTTTAGTTTGATCTTTGATCTTTGAACAATACGTATTATATAAGTTGTTCACTGAATTAGTGTCATTACAGTGCCTTCCCGATGCGATCCTCGCACGAATCGAACTGAAGACCGAAGTCGAGACGGGAGCTGTAGGAGGTGAGTGTGATCTTTGATCTTTGCTCTTTTCGTAGATTGTAGTCTGATCAATCAATCAAAACATTATAACTGTTAGTAGTTGGTTCATATCCCACACGGTTTTGGTCAATTAGTTATCGATTTTTAGTATAACATCAATCGATAATGTAATAATTGATCAAGGGTGAGTCGGTCACTCGGCCATCGTGAATATGATCATACAGATTATCGATCCGAAACAATTCAAACACCATGAAGGTACGATATGAGTAGGGGGTACGGTAGGCAGATATAAGGTGCAATGGGGCGCACTCGTAATTCCTATCACACTAGTCTTGGTGGATATAAGAAGTTTTTTCGCGGAAATTGATAAATGCATAGTATCGATTAGATGTATTATTTTTGTAGTATAGTGTAGTTTTGTGAGTTGGATATCGTGCATCAATAAACAAATAGATTCATTTAATCGTTAAATACATCTATCCGATTATTCAAGCAATCAATCAATATTTTCAGCCCTCTCATCGACTCGTTCCGTCGAAATGTCCACTCTCGGATGTGAGGATGTGTAGAAGGTATTTATAGCCGATCGATAGCTGCTCAATCTCGGTATACTGTAAAATAACCTAGTGGGATATTGTAGGTATCTGGAGGGTGTAGTACACCTAATGTGATATTGTAGGGTATTGTAGTGTCATCTAGATGAAAAAGTATGTATTGTTAGAACTGAACTTGTAGTTTCATAGGGGGGGGGCATATACGAAACATTCGATTTTACATATATTTTTTTTAAATTCTGACGGGTTCCCTAAAAGTCAGGGCGACGGCGATGAGAATAACTGTCGAATCTGTTAGTCGATAAGTTTGGAATGAATGATGTGGGGTGTAGTTGTGGTGCGCTGAGTGTGCTCATGTCCGATGACGTTTCTCAATGTGCAACATTCCAGTATCGGCAACAACGCTCAGCATGTTGGAGCCGGAGCCCCAGTCTACCTTGCTGTCGTTCTAGAGTACCTCGCTGTTGAGGTTCTCGAGCTCGCTGGCAACTCCGCTCGTGACAACAAGAAGACCAGAATCAACCCTCGCCATCTCCAGCTTGCCGTCCGCAACGACGAGGAGCTGAATGAGCTCATGGCTGGAGTCACCATCGCTCAAGGAGGTGTCCTTCCCAACATCAACGCCGTTCTTCTCCCCAAGAAGACCGCCGGAGAAAAGGAATAAACGCATCGCTTAGCACTCACGGCTAAACCCAGAACCCAACGGCCCTCTTTAGGGCCACAATCCTATACCAAATCAAGTTTGATCTCAAATATGTCTTTGAATAAAGCTCGTGCATTCCAATTATTGACTGTATATCAAATTTTGCACGGAATTATCTCGCTACCAAAGGATAATCGAATGCAGAGCAATTGAGAGTAATGATAAGCATAGGTTATATCGTTTCATGAAAAAGTGTAAAAATGTGTTAAAAGACTTAGATTATAATGGCATTAACGGACGATATTGGAAAAGCTAACCTACTAGCCACAACATTCATGAGCGTTTAGACAATCGATAATGATGTGCTCCCTACCCCACCACACTACCCTGATTTAGGCAACTTTCAAAAGCCGCAATTCATCCTACATGAGATCTGTGCACAAATAGAGAAATGGAAAAACTCTTCTTGCATAATGCGCTTATAAATATTGACTTATCATTTAATGAAAATATTGCAGTACCTATCTGGGAAGCGCTTGAAATCATATTCAGTAGCTCGTATGAATAAGGAGTCGTTCCCTCCTTGTGGTGTCATTCCATGTACCAAATAACGATGTCATTGCACGGATGTATGCTGATGATATCAACATTTACAAAGCTTTTAGTTAAGAAGAAAATACATCCGCTCCTCTGCAGTCAGCCTAGATATCATCACAAAATGGGCAGATGAAAGAGTCCACAATATTCGTTTTCCAATTATTCATTTTCTAATCTATTTTCAGCCCTCTACGATCATATTCATTTCATCGATAAATTTGCAAATGAGAAAATAGTTTTCCCGAAATTTATGTTATGTATAATATTGTAATCGAGAAATGAACCATCTCTATCTATCTCTCTTTTAGTTAAAACTCCGACTTCTCCTTCTCCCCCTATCATCGTTTCTTTCTCCTTTAATCAATCCCAATCCTACCTAATTCTGCTCTCCCTCTTTAAACCGTGAACATCGATTGGTTGAGCGTGTCCGAATCCGCCATCGTACTGTTGGTTTGCCCCGAAATGAGGCTTTTTCCTAGACATGCATGGCTTAATCTTGTATCTGAGCATATCACCGCTGGCACGATCAACCAGGTAACTGTCATACTCAGGCAAACAGTCGAATGCATTCTGCAGCTAACTCAAATGCATTTCAGATGTCAAAATAAATGAATAATGCAGACATTTTGCATGCATCTTTCTTAGCTTTTCATAGCTTTTTCGTGGCTTTTTACCTTTTTAGTAGCAATTCTATAGCAATTCAATAACTTTTTGAAGCTTTTTCGAAGCTGTGGCTGCAAAATGCATTTTTGGTACATTTTTCGTACCATTTTAACTTCTCTTTGCTGCAAAATACATTCGACTGTTTGCCTGAGTAAGACAGTATCGTACATTTGCATGCAGGAATCCGTCTTTAGGCATTGTGAGAAAGATTTGGGCAATACGAAAGATGTGATTAGCGAAAAAATTTATGCAAATAACACGATTTCCCCGTAATAAAATTAGCTTAGGATTTGCCTTTAAAACAAGTCGTGCGCGCTCTCTTCCCACTCTCTACCTCTCTGTCTCTTTCTTTTCTCTCTCCATCTTCTCTCTCTTCTCCCTCATTCTATCTCCCATTCCTCTCTGTCTCTTTTCTCTTCTCTCCTTTCTCTCTACCGAACCCTCTTCCATGACCCTACAGTACCAAACAATAGTTTCCAGGAAGAAAAATATCAAGAAGGTTTCAGAAAGTTCGAGAAACTCTCAGAACATTGCTCACGGCTAGTATATTATATATCCAGTCCCTGGTTTTCAAGCAACGGGCCCCATATATCTGGAGGAAGTAGCCCTTTAACCTGCGAATGATGTCAGATATCTGTCGAGTATTGATTGATTATTTGGAAAGAGTAACTACTGTAGTTCATGAATTAACGAGTTAGTATAGAAAAGAACGGTAAAGGGTAAAGCTTAATCCTATTATCTATGCTGATTTTGCGTGAGATTTTGTGACATTGTTTCATATTTTGAAAAATCAATTAGAATCTACTCTGATCAATGAATTTCTTCGATAAATATACAGAATAAAGGAGGTACGCACACCAATCATGCATCATTACATTAAAAATATACAGCTCCCACTTGCAACTTATCATTCTTTTCATTTTCGATATACGTCAGATTCTTGAATGATCAACTGAAATTCCACGAAATCACAAAAAAAGACCCTTTTAATTGCAAATATTTATGTAGTGCCCTAAAGTCATGAGATGAAAATAAATGAAACGAAAAAGTGGCGAAGTGGTCTCTACTTTGTCGTAACTTTTGAATAAATGGTATAAATTAAAAACGTTGTCTGGAGCATTTTCAATGACTTATGATTCCACTCTGTGGGAGTTCCACTTACATACTTTAAAATGGGAAGGAATGGGGTAGACGGAAGACAATTCCTCTCTGCTCTCTCGCACCACCACACACTCTCGCCTCTTGCATCCATTCGAGCGGCAAAATGATTACACTTAAAGTTCATTTTCTCCAAAATATCTTCTGCAAATTGGCTGAATTTTTTTCTTTTTCATGAAAAATGAATTAGACAGGCGTGATCGCCATCAGATTTTTAAGATATAGTCTGTAAAATTTAGCATCATCATGTGACGAGAAATGACTAAAAACTCGATTTCAACGCGACGTTGTCAGGCCTCAACGGTTTCTCTAGATACAAATTGAATATGACCATCGTTATCAGCAACCTTGAGATCCCCCGATCCCCAAAACTTGATTTTTTGATAGTGCCAGAATTCACTGATTTTAGTTGATTCTTACGCAAGCGGCCTCATATAAAGAAGTTCGGAATTGATTTAATCACTTTTGTGAATGATTAGACCAATTAATATTTGATATCTACATAGAATATTGTTTTATATATTCATCGAAAACCTTAATTTGCATAATTTCAATTGACAAAATAGCGTCAATTCCCCGTTTTTTCATTACATTGCAATTGAGAAAATAGCTAGATCTCCCGCATTTTTTCTATTGTATTGGAATTGAGAAAATAGCGCGATTTCTCCCTAATTTATGCATAAAGCTGCAATATAGAAAATAGCGCGATTACTCCGTATTCCTAGGACCATTCAACTAATGAACCCTACCTCTTTTTCACGCTATTTTCGACTATCTCCGCGCTTAGATTTAAGCCCTTTTAAACAACTAATGGTTAGTTAAAGGCTCTTTTACACGTGGCTCGGATTTCTTTATAACTGATTTTCAATAACCAAGTAGTTATTTAACTGGACAAAAAATGACCAGTCTGGTCAAAAATTGACCAGTCTAGTACAGCTGACTATTTCTGGACTTAGAATATATTTTGTAGTGGATTCTATAGAGTGAGGAGGTCCTCAACGTTGACGGATCGACGTCAAACTTGGAACATATGGTTATCAGACCTTCTGAAGCTAGATTTCAGACGGACGTCATCTGTCGACGCCTTCAGACGTCGTCATCGTCGACGGACATTTTCCTCTCCGATCGACCTGATTCTTTCACAAACGTGTGTTTTCGCATAGAGGACTTGACTGGTAGTCTTCAGATGACGTCGTCGACGTGATTGTTCAAACTGCTCCTAAACCTCTGAATACGTCTGAAGAGGGAGAGAATGAGAGGGAGAGGGAGAGGGAGAGGGAGAGAAGGAGAGGGAGAGAAGGAAAGGGAGAGAAGGAGAGGGAAAGGGAGAGAAGGAGAGGGAGAGGGAGAGAAGGAGAGGGAGAGAAGGAGAGGGAGAGAAGGAGAGAAGGAGAGGGAGAGGGAGAGAATGAGAGGGAGAGGGAGAGAAGGAGAGGGAGAGAAGGAGAGGGAGAGGGAGAGGGAGAGAAGAAGAGGGAGAGAAGGAGAGGGAGAGAAGGAGAGGGAGAGAAGGAGAGGGAGAGGGAGAGAAGGAGAGGGAGAGGGAGAGAAGCTTATATTACAAGATTGTCAACCAGAATCCGGAGATATCTTTATCAAGAAATATCTTTATTAAGTTTGACGACTTTTCAGTGCTTATTTTTGAAATAGGAAAAGTAGCCTAGGTCCCAAGCTACAATTTAAGGTTTTTCGCAAAATTTAAGTTCGATTTGAAAATAGTTATGTTTGAATTTAATTTCGAGATGTGAGATCGAGAATAATGGAACTTTGGAGCGGTGCAGAAATTTTGTAGGCGGAGGTAGAGGATTGAAAATTTGGATTTAAGCCTGATTCGAGGTGCTCTTTCGAATGAGGGGCAGCATGAATGGGTCAAATTGCATCGTTCCTCTCTTCTGCTCTCCCCTAAATCTCGAGCTCTCCCTCTTTTTGCTCCAACTTTCTCCAACTTTTGTCAAAAGTGTTGTTCTTTCTAATTTAGCTTTTATAATGGCCATTGATCCTTTTGTAAACAAAAAAATAAATTCAAATGTCCTTTCAACATTTTTTTCCGCCTAATTAGTCTAAATTAATGGGAATAAAGTCACTTCTCGATCACTTCTCACAGGTCGATGATTTTTTCTACAGTATATATTGCTGCGCCTCTTTGACTAAAATTTGCGAGAGCATTTTGTCACCTTTGCAATTGTTTTACTTTGTTATATTTTGATAATTCTCCCTTCATTAAGTCCTAAGACCTTGCCACTGCGACCAGATGGTATCTAATCTATTGGAGCTAACAAAAGTGAGTCTTTTCATCCTTAATTTTGTATTACCTGTTAAAAGTTCTTTTCCCTACCTTTTTATGTAGTATAAAATGTCTAAACGATAAATGAGTGCACTATTCTGAGTATAATGCTGTGTTCAAAACTTTAAAATGCACGAAAATGCGGAGAATGGTGTTCAGAAGTTCACGTGGAAATTGCCCGAACATGCTCGATTTTGCCTCGAAACGGATAGTTTTAAGCACTTTAAAAGTGTTATAAACCGCTCTTTGATGTAAAACAACTAAATGGGGTCATTTATGAAGTGTGCTATTGAAACAAATTATCCTTTCTGATCTTTTAAAGCCGAAAACTCAGGTGTTTGAATCCATGCATGATTCTAGGGAAAATAGTCGAATCATGCATGGATTATCCGTGATCATGCATGGATTCTGTCATTCCATGCAAGATCACGGAAGATCCTTGCATGATCACGAATCACGGATATTTCATGCATGATCAAGCATGGAATGTCGAATCATGCATGATTATACGTGTATTCGTGATCATGCAGGGATTTCAACATCAGAGAATCAACGAAAATGAAGCGAAAGTTTCTGTCAAATGTTCACTTATCATCAACAAAAGGCATCCGCAACACTGTTCGCAACCCTAAAATATTGAAATGAAACTAAAAATCCATTAACATTTGCATAAAATCATCGAAAACCACCATTTTCTGAGCATTTTCTTTAACTTCTGAGCAGCATTTTCGTTCATTTTCCAAGTTCTGAACACCACATAAGTAATTATATCATGATATAGATCAAAACTTAGGAGAACTAGAACACGTATTTCGTATCATAGCCCTGTTTCTTCCTCGCAATTTGTTTTTTCTGTATAGTTTTATAATTCACTTAGTTTATACTGCTATCAAGTAGCTCAGAAACATTACAGTAATGTATTCTAGAGTGCGAGCACATTAGGGAAACTATATTATATCTATATACCAATAATATGTAATCGATTATACTATCCTTCCACTAATGTGAATTTGCTTTATTTCAGGTTAACTACGAAGATTCGGCTTCTCGATGTTTAGGAGCGTCGTGACCTGCGGTTATTCAGATCAGTCATTTATGATAATTATTTTTATTATTAAATGATCGGAAGCCTATTGTCCTGTGAGAGTCGTGTATATTAATTAAGTTCGATACCCTAGTCGTTCTTCCTCAGTCTATGCTCTGTATATACGAGACCATTTATAATAGTCATGTCCTTAGGTCGAATAACTACGTTACACATTTTCAAAATGCGGTCAGATCTTTCGATTTTTCGGGAATTTTAGACACAAATACGATCAAGTAATAAAAATTCTCCCAAATGCGGTCAGGTTTTTTGATTTTCCGTAAATTTTCGGCTCAAAATGCGGTCAGGCTTAGTAGTTTGTAACCTACTTTTCGACCTATGGTCATGTCTTATCATAGAATCATGTCACCATGATTTATACCTGGTCTCATATAGAGCTGTAGATACAGCGATACAATGTTTTTGATGAATCATAAATGAAGAAATGATGATGCAAAAGGGGCTACAGATATAAACAAACTTGTTTACTTATTAATTGATTCAACTATTATTCTTACATTTGATGCTTTGTGGATACATTTCAGTTCGTTTCTTCAAACGGTGGATAGGACATACAGCAACGGACAACTATGTATTGGTTAGTTTCGTCATTTTTTATCTTTTATTCAATATACACTGGATTTTAAACTAATTATTACTCTACGCTTACAACTGTTGTTTTTAGTTTTGCCCATCTTGCCTCCCACGTATGATGGTGGTGTTATGGACAGTTGGGGATAGGGGGGGGGGGGATGAGCAAGATGGTATGCTAAAACGAGACAAGAGTTACTGGCTGTGCAAGGGAAATGTAATCAGTGAACAGTTTTGAAGAAAACAGATCTTTGAACTTGCTCCTTTTACATACATTTTCGATGCCAATTTATGAAAATGTATGGCCATTTTTATCTTTCTGCAGTGGTGAACAAGTATGATCTAGGCGAGAGATGTTAGTTAATGATAATTTTCGATAAGTTTTAGACTATTTTTCTCCGTCTATTTATATATTGTTCTCTTACTTTTTAATCAGTAAATACAGCTTGGTAGGTGGGTTTTGCTATAATGGAACGCAAAATTTGTATTTTACGGGACCCTTAAATAGTAAAGACGATAACTTTGAAGTAAATACATTATCCCTTGTTGATTGAACGCGTTCTACCATGGCTACACTATACCATCCGGGTACTGTATGATAGCTAAAGACTGGATTACGGTAGAATCATGATCAAACATTTTATTCCCTTGTATTACGGTAGCATTAAATAGTCAATCGATTGATTTGAGGTGTTCCGATGCTATAATTTATACCATATACGTTTAGATTCTGAGGAGGAGCGTGGCGACATCAAGGCAGCCTACGAGAAACACGGCGGAGATATGGCCAAGATCCTCGAGATGATCTACACTGCTGATGTACGGTAACTTTCATGTCTGTGGTGGTCCAAAATACGGTTGAATTACCTATTCGATAGTATTTAAGCTTTTGGTTAGATCTTGATAACTTTCGCGCATTAATTGTAAGGTAAAATGACATGGTTGTGGGTTTATGTAAATTATCGATCCGCTATATCGATATCTTGTTAGAAAAAACGTTATTGTCTGTATTTGAAGAGCTTTTTGATGGTTACGATGATGAATGTATTGATCTGATCGATATTGACTGATTGATATTGATTTTTCAGTCGAGTGCTGCCCCCGAAAAGGTGAAAGGACGCAAGAGAAAGGCTGAGAGAGAGAGGCGAAGGAGGCGGACCAGATGCAAATACAAGGTATACTTACTGTAGTTAACATGATATCATAGGTCGAATAGCTGGGTTATCGGTTTTCAAATTCCGGTCAGGTTTTTCGATTTTTGGCAAATTTGGATCAAAATCCGGTCAGGTTTTTCGATTTTTGTGAAATTTTGGCTCAAAATCAGGTCAGGCTTTTCGATTTTTGTGAAGTTTTGGCTCAAAATACGGTACTTTGTAACATACTTTTCGACCTATGCATGACATACTGCTTTTAACACGAATTACTGTACTTATTATGGTCTATCTTAAGTGAGCTAATATCCTGGTGCATTTGCTGGTGTCCTTTGGTATTTTGTGGTTCTATGCTAGAATAAACTTGACATAATGACTAAGGTTGTGTTAGTTTTTTTATATCTTTTGTTCTTTTGTTGTTCTCTTTACGAGCTCGAATTGAGCGTCTGTCAACGTGTTATGTAGTGTTGGATACTGTAGGTCATCTAGTGGGATACTGTCGATATGAATAAGTATGTACTGTACATTTATTTAATATACACTGTTACATTTTCATAACGGGCGCACGTCAACGTGCCTTTTTCAGTTAGTAATACGCACGTGGACGTGCGCCCGTTTTGAAAATGTAACACGGCCTAACAACTGTTGTGTTAGTTTTGCGCAACTTTCGAAACCTTTTTCCATGTATATTTACACCAGGAAATCAAAATTTGAACGAGTTATCGCCCCTCATGTACAGGGTCGATCAGAGGGTACGGTATGGGTCCTACTTTCGTCATACTGTAGATTGGTTGATACTGTAGGCTTATAGTAGATGAGTTCTTGATCAGAAATAGGCACACCTCTTTTTTTATATAGATTGTATTGCAATCATTAATCTTTGATCTTCGAACTTTAATCTCTTCATTTAGTCAGCTACTCTCCTCATCTGTCCTTCCTCCTCGCTCTCGTTCTACTTCACGACGGAGATGGTGTCAGTTTATTGATTTATTGATTTGATGGAGGATAGCAATATTGATTGATTGATTGAGAATATGGATCTTTTTTATTTCTTTATATTTTCTAGCAAATAATAATATCTTGTACTTGGTTATATTGTTCTTTGGAAAACGCATTGGAAATATGTGATAAGGTACATACATTTTCGATGCACTCGCCCTTTTTTCATAGTGGGTCGATTTGGAAAATTCGTTGTTTTGCTTATAAATCGCCATTTTTACTTTCGTTTCATATCAATCGGTCTGATTGTAGTCTGATCAATCAATCAAAATTTTATAACTGTTAGTAGTTGGTTCATATCCCATCCGGTTTTGGTCAATTAGTTATCGATTGATAGTATAACATCAATCGATAATGTAATAATTGATCAACAGTGAGAGGAGGTTCTCTAGAAATGGGTCTATTCGAAGGATTTAGGATTATTTTAATTTCGTTTTTTTAGTTTGCCCGTCTGGGCGCACAATGGCCGGCGTATCGACGAGACCAGGGAGACTATGGAGGATTCAGGTACGATAGAAGATGGGGTACTGTAGTCGTTCCAGGGATACTGTAGATAGAATACTGTTCTGATATATGGGACCATAGGTGGGTGCGTGAATTTGGCCCTAGATTTTGGTCACAAGGAGTCCCCAATTGTTTCTGTTAAGCTATCCTTTTTATATTATATCAATTCTGACGGTTGTTGGGCTCATAGTGTATTCTGCATTGTGTTACATTGAATGATACATTATTTTTGACTCGTTTTCGGAATATTGAGGAGTGTGGTAGAGTGCGGTATCTCTTCAATATTTGCTTTGAATTATCGATTGATCTACCTATAATCTTGAACATTCAGTTCACGATGGTCCCTACAAGAAGACCAGAATGAACCCTCGCCATCTCCAGCTTGCCGTCCGCAACGACGAGGAGCTGAACAAGCTCATGGCTGGAGTCACCATCGCTCAAGGAGGTCTTCTTCCCAACATCAACGCCGTTCTTCTCCCCAAGACGACCGTCGGAGACAAGGAATAAACGCCTCGCTTAGCACTCACGGCTAAACCCAGAACCCAACGGCCCTCTTTAGGGCCACAATCCTATACCAAATCAAGTTTGATCTCAAATATGTCTATGAATAAAGCGCATGCATTTCATTTATTGACTGTATATCTAATCGATGTGCGAACTTAGCTGTCAGCTGAGTTTAGCATTATGCTTTTGAGATCACACACTCAGATATTACGAGAGATTCGGGCCGACTACTGTAATTTGGAAATAAATGTGCACATCAGGATTCTGTGAGAGTTGCGCGGTTCTAAGTAAGCCTACGCTTCTATTTGAGACTATGAATTCAGATGTTACGGTAGTCACGGTAGATTACGGTATTCTAGATATGCGTTTGTTAGCCTCTCCAACAATCCGCGATTTGCCCCTTGATGACTAGAATCAATACCATCCATGGGACCCCATTTAGAAAGACATTGGCACAAACGTTTTATTGCTTGGCAGAGATCTATCACCCACAATGACACCAATAGCATTATGTCATTTTAAACTCTCAATAAGTAATTTTGCACGGAATTATCTTGCTACCAAAGGATAATCGAGTGCAGAGCAATTGAGAGTAATGATAAGCATAGGTTATTTCGTTTCATGAAAAAGTGTTAAAATGTGTTAAAAGACTTTTAGATTATAATAGCATTTACGGACGATATTGGAAAAGCTAACCTACTAGCCGCCACAACATTCATGAGCGTTTAGACAATCGATAATGATGTGCTCCCTAACCCACCACACTACCCTGATTTAGGCAACTTTCAAAAGCCGCAATTCATCCTACATGAGATCTGTGCACAAATAGAGAAATGGGAAAACTCTTCTTGCATAATGCGCTTATAAATATTGACTTATCATTTAATGAAAATATAGCAGTACCTATCTGGGAAGCGCTTGAAATCATATTCAGTAGCTCGTATGAATAAGGAGTCGTTCCCTCCTTGTGGTGTCATACCATGTACAAAATAACGATGTCATTGCACGGATGTATGCTGATGATATCAACATTTACAAAGCTTTTAGTTAAGAAGAAAATACATCCGCTCCTCTGCAGTCAGCCTAGATATCATCACAAAATGGGCAGATGAAAGAGTCCACAATATTCGTTTTCCAATTATTCATTTTCTAATCTATTTTCAGCCCTCTACGATCATATTCATTTCATCGATAAATTTGCAAATGAGAAAATAGTTTTCCCGAAATTTATGTTATGTATAATATTGTAATCGAGAAATGAACCATCTCTATCTATCTCTCTTTTAGTTAAAACTCCGACTTCTCCTTCTCCCCCACCTACCTTCGTTTCTTTCTCCTATAATCAATCCCAATCCTACCTAATTCTACTCTTCCTCTTTAAACCGTGAACATCGATTGGTTGAGCGTGTCCGAATCCGCCATCGTACTGTTGGTTTGCCCCGAAACGAGGCTTTTTCCTATACATGCATGGCTTAATCTTGTATCTGAGCATATCACCGCTGGCAGGATCAACCAGGTAACTGTCATAAGACAGTATCGTACATTTGCATGCAGGAATCTGTCTTTAGGCATTGTGAGAAAGATTTGAGCAAGACGAAAGATGTGATTAGCGAGATTACACCGTAATTTATGCAAATGTTGTAATTGAAAAATGAACGCGATTTCCCCGTAATAAAATTAGCTTAGGATTTGCCTTTAAAACAAATCGTGCGCGCTCTCTCCCCACTCTCAACCTCTCTGTCTCTTTCTTTTCTCTCCATCTTCTCTCTCTTCTCCCTCATTCTATCTCCCATTCCTCTCTGTCTCTTTTCTCTTCTCTCTTTTCTCTCTACAGAACCCTCTTCCATAACCCTGACTACAGTACCAAAAAATAGTTTCCAGAAAGAAACAAATCAAGAAGGTTTCAGAAAGTTCGAGAAACTTTCAGAACATTGCTCACGGCTAGTATATTATATATCCAGTCCCTGGTTTTCAAGTAACCGGCCCCATATATCGGGAGGAAGTAACCCTTTAACCTACGAATGATGACAGATATTTGTCGAGTATTGATTGATTATTTGGAAAGAGTAACTACTGTAGCTCATCAATTAACGAATTAGTATAGAAAAGAACGGGCAACCGTGCAGACAATGAGATAGCAACACTAAACAAGCCTATACAGTTATTCAAGTGTAAATATATATATATATGCGCTGCAACCGTATACGCTTTTACCGGCACTGGTTCGGATGAGAATCGATGAATAATAGCCGACTGGGTTATAGCCATTTGCATACTTTGTCTATTCATTAGCGCTTGTCTCACATATTTATTTATTTAATTCATATGTAAATGTTTATAATCCAATCGGATATTATTCATCGGTTTCACGTTAGACCTAGTGCCGATTTTACCTCAACATCGCCTCTCACAAATCTCATATGAAAAGATCAGTACACTATGGTTAATTCGTTGTGATATTGTATTTTATCCCTAATATATAGTATTTTGTTGACCCTTTTTTTCTGAAACCTCCTCTCCCTTTCCCTCTACTTCTCTCGCTCGCTCGCTCCCTCCCTTCTCTCTCCTTCTAACTTTCCTTCTCCACTCTCTCTCTCCCTCGCCCCATCCCCCCGATAAATACAAAGGGTAAAGGGTAAAGCTTAATCCTATTACTCAGCGTGAGATTACTGCTGATTTCGCGTGAGATTTTGTAACATTGTTCCATATTTTGAACAATGAATGATAAGCTACTCTGATAAATGAATTTCTTCGATAAATATACAGAATAAAGGAGGTGCACATACCTATCATGCATCATTACATTAAAAATATAAAGCTCCCACTTGCAACTTATCATTATTTTCATTTTCGATATACGTCAAAATCTTCAATGATCAACTGAAATTCCACGAAATCACAAACAGACCCTTATAATTACAAATATGAGATGAAAATAAATGAAACGAAAAAGTGGCGAAGTGGTGTGTAAAACGAGGAAAATGTGCTCTACTTTTTCGCAACTTTTGAATAAATAGTAGAAATTAAAAACGTTTTCTGGAGCCTTTTCAATGACTTATCACGGTTCTCCTGTAAAATTGTAGCAAAAACGTCCGACAATGCCACTAGGAAAAAATTTTCTCTCCGATTTCGATGAAAGTCGGTCAGTGGGTGTGGTTAGGGGTCATGAGAAAACCTAGCCGCTTTATTTGACCAAAATTGTAGACTATCGATTTTTTGTGTTCTACCCTGAAAATGATCATAACTCGGTTCATTTTCATCGTACAACGAGCCGATAGGTGTCATTCGAATCGTCTTCTAATGCACTCCAAAAAGTTGTTGATGAGCCGTTCGCTGTTAAGTCATCTTTAGGGCGAAAAACGCGAAAAACACTTTTTTTGATAAAAAAAAGTGAAGTTATCTCGAAAATATTTTCTTGACCCGATCCGTTTTAGTGCAAAAATTATGTCTTCAAACGACGCACAATATTACTATCTAGTTCATTGCACGTATCTCTTGGCCCCCAGGGTCTCGATTACTAGATAGCTCATGGACTTAATCGATTTTGATCACTTTCCGTTTTTCGAACATATCTCACTTCAACGTTGTCCAATTTCCTTTTCAAAAAAAATAGAAATGATTCTCTCGAAAAGGAGATTGAAAAGTGTACAATTGTCCAAATTGTTATATCACGCCGTTTAATTGGAGCAGTTTTCCTGTTATTAAAGGAAAACTGCTCCAATTTCGATTTTTACAGATTTCATGTGTTGTATAAATACGCGGGATAATAATAGTTTGATATTATATTTATTTTTCGGGTATTGTATTTGATCGTGAACTCCCCCTCCTCTCCTTTATCTGTCAATGCGAGAGAAAGCGGAAGGAAGGGGGTAGACGGAAGAAAATTCCCCTCTGCTCTCGCGCACCACCACACACTCTCGCCTCTTGCATCCATTCCAGCGGCAAAATGATTACACTTAAAGTTCATTTTCTCCAAAATATCTTCTACAAATTGGCTGAATTTTTTTCTTTTTCATGAAAAAATGAATTAGACAGGCGTGATCGCCATCAGATTCTGCCCCGTAAGATATAGTATGTAAAATTTAGCATCATCATGTGACGAGAAATGACTAAAAACTCGATTTCAAAGCGACGTCGTTAGGCCTCAACGGTCTGTCTAGGTGCAAAATGAATATGACCATCGTCATCAGCACCCTTCAGAACCCCGATCACCAAAAATTGATTTCTTGATTGTGCCAGAATTCATTGATTTTAGTTGATTCTTACGCAAGCGGCCTCATATAAAGATGTTCGGAATTGATATAATCACTTTTGTGAATGATGAGACCAATCAATATTTGATATCTACATAGAATATTGTTTTATATATTCATCGAAAACCTTTATTAGCATAATTGCAATTGACAAAATAGCGTCAATTCCCCGTATTTTTGCAATACATTGCAAATGAGAAAATAGCTAGATCTCCCGCATTTTTTCTATTGTATTGGAATTGAGAAAATAGCGCGATTTCTCCCTAATTTATGCATAAAGCTGCAATATAGAAAATAGCGCGATTACTCCGTATTCCTAGGACCATTCAACTAATGAACCCTACCTCTTTTTCACGCTATTTTCGACTATCTCCGCGCTTAGATTTAAGCCCTTTTAAACAACTAATGGTTAGTTAAAGGCTCTTTTACACGTGGCTCGGATTTCTTTATAACTGAGTTTCAATAACCAAGTAGTTATTTAACTGGACAAAAAATGACCAGTCTGGTCAAAAATTGACCAGTCTAGTACAGCTAACTATTTCTGGACAATATGTTTCTATATTGGATCCTATAGAGGGAAGTGGTCCTCAACGTTGACGGATTGACGTCAAACTTGGATCATATGGTTATCAGACCTTTTGAAGCTAGATTTCAGACGGACGTCATCTGACGACGCCTTCAGACGTCGTCATCGTCGATGAACATTTTTCTCTCCGATCGACCTGATTCTTTCACAAACGTGTGTTTTCGCATAGAGGACTTGACTGGTAGACTTCAGATGACGTCGTTGACGTGATTTTTCTAACTGCTCCTAAACCTCTGAATACGTTTATATTGGTTTCCAGTCATGTGTTCATTATTATTAGACGAAAAAAGTACGTCAAAGTAGGTAAAATCATCGATATATCACTCATTTACTTAGTATGTATTGTTAAGGCCATTGCGAAAAATCGGCCCATTTATATTCTCTACTTTTATGATATTATATTGATTACACATTGTTACGATTTTTAAGCGCAAGAAATTGAAAATTTCATGGTGAATTATTTGTTAAATTAATTTAAAAATAATGAAGTCATCAATATGTCCCAATTGACATCGAACTGTGTGGTATACGGTACAACACTCGATCAAGGGGGAACGCATTTAGAGACTAATTTATTTATCGTATATCATAAAGAGAGTTATTTATTAAAGAGTTTTTTTATCATGATACAGTCAGCACTCTCCCTGACTACCTTCTTAATGCCACTATATCCACGATCAATAGCCACGAGGAAAGTAGACGGAGGGAGAGGGAGAGAGTGACTTATAGGGAGAGGGAGACCTATAGGGTCAGTTCAAATATCTTTTTTTAGAGATATATTTTTTATAAGAAAAAAGATAAAGACGTTATTGATTACTTCTGGAGGAAATCTTCACATGAGCTCACAACTACAGTATATAAAACGAAATCTTTATTGGATGAAACGTAGCGAGAAGAACAGTACGTTTTTTGACTCAGCATTTTCCCTTCCACAATGTGAAACTCAATGGAACAGAATGTTAATAAAAAGTTAGTTCACGATTCACAGTCATTCTATGGGACCTCTGTCACTCACTAGACGTTAACGCAGGGAGAGCGAGAAGGCATCAAGTGAAAAATGGCAAAAAGGGTAGGTCACAATTGGGACATGATTTCTTTTGCTGATCCTTCTCGGGGGATTGAACCTTTCTGCCGACCAACCGATCCGGCTGATTGTCCGAGCTCTTATCCACTGGACCATGGGTCCCTATTGTCTGATGTGTCAAAGGATCTAGATATACTCACTCGCACCCGTTCCTATATACCGATGCATGGCTACGCCCATTTTTGGTAAACCCTATTTATATAGCGATACTAACTCCTCCCATGTAAATTCGCGGGCTTGGACACCGATTTCAGACATTAACAACTCCAAAGTCTTTATTATTTCGGAAGATGAGATCAAAGGGATACGGCGGAAAGCTGCTAGATAATCCTCCAAAAATCGCGTCGATCATCAGAAACGATGGAGTTCTCCTTCTGATGACGTCATCAGCAAAGACGATGAAGACACCCTGAAGAATGATAGAATCACGCTTATTCAAACATTTCAACTTCATCACAATTTTTTTGCATATCCAGGACTCTAGCAATATTGAATAATATAGAGGGAAGAATTATCTCTTCCATAAAAATATTCAATTATTTAGTTGAAGTCTATTTTAAAGTCATACATCGAGCTAATTGGAAACTCTTCGTTCTCACAATCCTCTCGCTTTTTTTCGTTTGCGATAGAGTGTTGTCAGAGCGGAGAGTCAAAGTAGACTGGTATGTGCCTTTAACTAGTACTAAGAGACTACAAAGATCAAAGACTACAAAGATCAAAGATCAAAGACCAAAAAATCGAATATTGCACCTCTTGAAGCAATGGGGAGTCGACTCGCACGTGTACGTCTCCGTGTGGCCACCCGTACATTCTGAAGGGCAAGATTTAATTAGGCCACGCCCACAAATCGATAGACTCCGCCCACTTACCATCACAAGTGTAGTTAGACTCGTCACTGCCATCAGAGCGGTCGGGCACACCATCACAACAGGGAAGCAGCGCTTGTTCTTCACACTGTGAAGCGCAGACGCAGGGCACTGCAAAGATCAAAGATTAGCTCTAAAAGATCAAAGATCAAAGATCACTTCACGAACCTGCGTGCACTCATTCTCGTCACTGCCATCGTCACAGTCGCGTACTCCGTCACACTTGGCCTCCTTGGCGACGCACTTGTTGCCTGTGTCGCACCTGAACCAAGGCGACGTTTATCACATCAAATGTCGAACCACACCACACCAGAGGCAGTATGCAAGAACGTTGACAAACGGTTTATCGACAAACATTACGTCACAAGCGCAATACGCTTGCCACGTCACGTTTCGCGGCAAAGGGGTGCACGCAGGTTCGTGAATTGATCTTTGATCTTTTAGATCTAATCCGCACATCCTGTAGCACTCCTTCTCGCCCTCGCACTTCATGTGTCAGGTACACTACCATATAGCTATAGACTACCGTATCCTTAGAAACTACAGTATATCAAAACTACCGTATACCTATACAGCTCATCTCGTCCGATCCATCCTCAGTCCGTTTTTCCATCACAGCGTTGCGTAGTAGAGATGATGATGCTCTGCATAAGATAAATGAGCAAATGATTTAAAGTTTAAAGTCACAACGACCCGAGCTAATTTGAAACTCTCCTCGCTGGCAATATTCTCTCGCTTTCGTTGACAGAGTGAAGAGTTTCCAATTATCTCGGGATGTGTCTTTAAATTTTAATCAAACAACCCAAAAGTTCAAAATATCAGAGCAGAGAATGGATCTCTTTCAAAGATCAATGAACCAGGCCAAAATTCAGTTGGTTAAAAGGCATGGATCAGTGGTTCCGATCGATAACACAATACACTCCCACATACCGGTCGTGAAGTGCAAGCGAATCCGAATCCCATGCACAGCGAGACGTTGGGTGGGAAGAGCGCAGATGCCGAGAAGTCTCGAAGACTATCATGTATCTAAAAGGGGTGGATTGATCTTTGATCTGTGATATTTGATCTTTGATCTCCAGCCTTACATCTTCGTGCTCCATGTCGGTGTTCTCGTTGTAGCCGGGCCAGACAAATCCGTGTCGAATTGGCTGAAAACATTAGACATTACAAGGAGATTCTTATGCATTTTAAGAGTGATCATTCATTGCTCATTCGAAAGCCATATACTTATAGTTTGTTTAGCCATTATGATTTAGCGCGACTAAAAACGTTTAACGTAAGACTTTAATCGCCTAAGTCGCGTCTAGATCCTAAGTAACCCACGTGGAACACGACTCCTCCGGGTCGCGATTGCGCCTCTGCCTTCTCGCCGCTACTACTGTTCGAGATGAGAATGAAGGCGATGGGGACCGTCGCTATTGCCAGACCGATGACGACTATGATCGCGATGATCAGCATGAACGACGGCATCTGGAAAAGTCAGTTCGTGATTAACAGCGTTGTGTAAGTGGGTACTGTAGCCGCCAAAACTCACATGGTGCAGGAATCGACAGCACTTGTCGCCCATCGCGTCCCTCTGCGAGCCCGCATGCATCTGCATCTTCATCCAGAGACTCCTCGGTAGGATTACACTTGGGATACGGTAGTTCAGTGGGTCAGATGGATGACTACCGCAATCTCTCACATGGATCCGCCGGTTTCCCCGTTGCCATGGTACATGTTGGTGGGTTTAGTGTAGGCGCCCTGACGGAATGCCTGGAAATAGTAGTAATTAGGTACCAATCAATAATTGCTAATCGATTTTGAGAATGCTGAGGAATCAAAAAAGGATTTGATGATTTGTGATACAGAGCGAAAGTCAAAGTTATCAAAGATCAAGAAGATCAAAGATCAAACCTCAACAGCAGTTCTTCCAGTACTCTCCGTGACGACCGAACTCCGGCTCTGCAGGATGAGCCATCTACAGTGGGGGCGTGTGTGAAGATCGAGTGCTGATGGGAAAGGAGAGGAGGCACTGTAAACGTCAAAGATACTTAGTCGAGATGTGGATGTGGGTGACACAAGTATACGTGGAAAAGAAATCAATAATATTTATGGAAGAGTGATCTACCGAAATCAATATCACATTGAATGAAATACTGCCTAACATGCATTAATCTAAGCTTAAAACAAAGTGGCCTAGCAATGAAGTACGCTTGAGAACTACCAAGAAAACCTATGCACCACTAGCAAATCAAAGACGCGAGCATGAACAACAATCAGACAAACAACAGCTATGAACGAGACTGGGAAGGAGATCGAGATAGATAGAAGATAGAAGATAGAGACTGAGGTCGATTGAACAGAGCGAGAGGGTAGATCACCCGCTCTTGTCCCCTACTCTGTTCCCTTGCAATCGATCGATAACGCTGTCTATCTCGATTCGATTACGAAAACATCGAGGGTCACGTCTGTAGTCTTGTTTCAAATGCACATTTGCTATTATGGTCAAGGGATCGAGCAAATGGTCTTTGATCTTTGATCTTATTCAATCAATATATCAATACATTATTAAACAATGCCAAACTAGAGAATATGTGTAGAGAAAGTGTACGGATCGGAGAGAGCATATTCTGATCTCAGACATAAACATGTACATAGGACGCTAATCGATATGGAATGGGAATAGGTATACACGACTAAATTACATAGGAATAGGTAGGTTTCATTCTATTTAAACGGGTATCCAAGCTAAATATGAATGGCCTATGGTCATACTTTCTTATGGGAAAGAAGCTGAAACTGAGATTACAAGTCACAGCGGAGAATCACAAATTTAGAATACTATTAAGAGGGGCTAGAGAACAAAAGAAAAAGATCAAAGATCAAGCATAAAATGGGACTAACGATGATGAAGGACTAGACAGCAACAACGATGTGCAAATGAACAATAAAAATTGAAATGAAAATGAATGAACAATGAAATGAAAATTCAAAGATAGGTCATACATCCGATAATCATACGAAAGGTAGAGGGAGAGGGAGAGAAGGAGAGATGGAGAAGGAGAAGGAGAGAAGGAGAGGGAGAGAAGGAGAGGGAGAGAAGGAGAGGGAGAGGGAGAGGGAGAGAAGGAGAGGGAGAGAATGAGAGGGAGAGGGAGAGGGAGAGAAGGAGAGGGAGAGAAGGAGAGAAGGAGAGATGGAGAAGGAGAAGGAGAGAAGGAGAGAAGGAGAGATGGAGAAGGAGAAGGAGAGAAGGAGAGGGAGAGAAGGAGAGGGAGAGAATGAGAGGGAGAGGGAGAGGGAGAGAAGGAGAGGGAGAGAAGGAGAGAAGGAAAGATGGAGAAGGAGAAGGAGAGAAGGAGAGGGAGAGAAGGAGAGGGAGAGAAGGAGAGGGAGAGGGAGAGAAGGAGAGGGAGAGAATGAGAGGGAGAGGGAGAGGGAGAGAAGGAGAGGGAGAGAAGGAGAGGGAGAGGGAGAGAAGGAGAGAAGGAGAGGGAGAGAAGGAGAGGGAGAGAATGAGAGGGAGAGGGAGAGGGAGAGAAGGAGAGGGAGAGAATGAGAGGGAGAGGGGGAGGGAGAGAAGGAGAGGGAGAGGGAGAGAAGGAGAGAAGGAGAGGGAGAGAAGGAGAGGGAGAGAATGAGAGGGAGAGGGAGAGGGAGAGAAGGAGAGGGAGAGAATGAGAGGGAGAGGGAGAGGGAGAGAAGGAGAGGGAGAGGGAAACGAGGCGAAAAAAAGGTGAAGCATAAAATGGGACTAACGATGATGAAGGACTTGACAACAACAACGATATGCAAATGAACAAAGAAAGTTCCAAGATAGCTCATACATCCGTTAGAAAAGTAGAGAGAGAGGGAGAGAGGGAGAGGGAGAGAAGGAGAGGGAGAGAAGGAGAGGGAGAGGGAGAGAAGGAGAGGAAGAGAAGGAGAGGGAGAGGGAGAGAGGGAGAGTAGGAGAGGGAGAGGGAGAGAGGGAGAGAAGGAGAGGGAGAGAAGGAGAGGGAGAGAAGGAGAGGGAGAGGGAAACGAGGCGAAAAAAAGGTGAAGCATAAAATGGGACTAACGATGATGAAGGACTTGACAACAACAACGATATGCAAATGAACAAAGAAAGTTCCAAGATAGCTCATACATCCGTTAGAAAAGTAGAGGGAGAGGGAGAGAGGGAGAGGGAGAGAAGGAGAGGGAGAGAAGGAGAGGGAGAGGGAGAGAAGGAGAGGGAGAGAAGGAGAGGGAGAGGGAGAGAAGGAGAGGAAGAGAAGGAGAGGGAGAGGGAGAGAAGGAGAGGAAGAGAAGGAGAGGGAGAGAAGGAGAGGGAGAGAAGGAGAGGGAGAGAAGGAGAGGGAGAGAAGGAGAGGGAGAGAAGGAGAGGGAGAGAAGGAGAGGGAGAGAAGGAGAGAAGGAGAGGGAGAGGGAGAGAAGCTTATATTACAAGATTGTCAACCAGAATCCGGAATAAAACACTAAAATGAAGCTGTTTTTATGTTACTTGAACCTCTTTTCATGCGGTTTGAGAGCTTGTGAAGTGTTCTTTAAAAATGTTAAAATCTAAACATAATTTTTTCTTTGAAGCTAAACAAGAAATATCTTTATTAAGTTTGACGACTTTTCAGTGCTTATTTTTGAAATAGGAAAAGTAGCCTAGGTCCCAAGCTACATTTTAAGGTTTTTCGCAAAAATTCAAGTTCGATTTGAAAAAAAGTTATGTTTGAATTTAATTTCGAGATGTGAGATCGAGAATAATGGAACATTGGAGCGGTGCAGAAATTTTGTGGGCGGAGGTAGAGGATTGAAAATTTGGATTTAAGCCTGATTCAAGATGCTCTTTCGAATGAGGGGCAGCATGAATCGGTCAACTTTCACCTTTCCTCTCTTCTGCTCTCCCTCTAAATCTCGTGCTCTCCCTCTTTTTGCTCTAACTTTCTGCAACGTTTGTAAAAAGTGTTGTTCTTTCTAATTTAGCTTTTATAATGGCCATTGGTCCTTTTGTAAACAAAAAATAAATATAAATGTCATTTCAACATTTTTTTCTCGCCTAATTAATCTAAATTAAATGAAATAAAGTCACTTCACGATTTTTACAGGTCGACGATTTTTTCTACAGTTTATTTTGCCGCGCCTCTGGCTCAAATTTGCGAGAGCATTTTTCGCCTATTACAATGGTTTTACTTTGTTACAGTTTGATAATTCTGACTTCAGAGGCCGTATGCATGAACTCCGTTTGCCGATAAACGTGAAATCACAAGCGTAGACGGAGGAACTCTGGCAAACGCCTCCTCCTACGGTTGTGACGTCACGTTTGTCGGGCAAACGGTTTGCCGGCGTTCATGCATATGCCCTCGGTAAGCCATAACACATCGCCACTAACCAACCCTCATCGTCAGTATGCCACCCGCCAAGGGAGCAAAGAAGGCCGCCAAGTCCCAGAGGACTACCAGTGGAGGCAAGAAGAAGAGAAAGTCAAGAAAGAGTCCTACTCATTGCCGGTCAGTGGAATTTCTTACTTTATTTTTTTGTCGAAAGGGCTTCTGTCATTTGTTTCATTTGTCTTATGCGGTGTTCAGAACTTCAGAACGGAAAATGCTAGAAAATGCGGAAAATGCTGTTCAGAAGTTCAGGTGGGAAATGCCCGAAAATGCTCGATTTTTGCTCGAAAAAAAGATGGTTTTATACACTTTAAAAGCGTTGAAACTCGTTGTTTCACGGAAAACAACTAAATTAGGTCATTTATATAGTATGCTACTGAGATAAATATCGTATGATCCTTTTTTGAGCACTTTAAGCCGAAAATCAAAGAAAAAACTGATTCTTTTTGCGCACGGCCTTGCCTTCCCTTGCTGGACTTTGCACTTACAAGCTTTGCCTCGCAAAAATTGGAAAATTTCCAGTTAAATCTGCAAAGAAATGGCCCTGCCCATAGCCATGATTTTACTTGTATCCGCGGTCATGCTTGGATTTAAACACCTCAATAGTATCGAACGATTGTGTATTTTTGTAAATAGGAACGAAATCTCCTTATATGGGTAAACACTATGGTGGCGAGAATGTCTCTTCACTCACCTATATTGCCACCCTCCAACTGGTGAGCAGTCTCTCTAACTGCTCGCCCATCTCTGGTGTTGAAATCCCTGCATGATCACGAATACAAGTATTATCATGCATTATTCGACATTCCATGCATGATCATGCATGGAATATCCGTGGTTCGTGATCATGCATGGAATGACAGAATCCATGCATGGCGTGATTATAATGCACTGTTACATTTGTCTTACGTGCCTACGCCGTAACCCCTCCGCCTCGTCGGAAAGGCGGCGGAGGGGGTTACGGCGTAGGCACGTAAGGCAAATGTAACAGTGCATAAAGCAATTCCAGAGTATCAACGAAAATGATGCGAAAGTTCAGGTCAAATTTCCACTTATCATCAGTAAAACGCGTCCGCAACACTGTTTGCAACCCAACACTATTGAAATGAAACTAAAAATCCATTAAAATTTGTATAATATCATCGAAAATCACCATTATCTGAGCATTTTCTTTAACTTCTGAGCAGCATTTTCGTTCATTTTGTTCATTTTCCAAGTTCTGAACTCCGCATAAGTAATTATATCATGATATAGATCAAAACTTGGGTGAACTAGAACACGCATTTCGTATCCTACCCCTGTTTCTTCCTTGCAATTTGTTTTGCTGCATAGTTTTACAATTCACTTAGTTTAAACTGCTATCAAGTAGCTCAGAAACATTACAGTAATGTATTCTAGAGTGCGAGCACATTAGGGAAAGTATATACCGATAATATGTAATCGATTATACTATCCTTCCACTAATGTGAATTTGCTTTATTTCAGTTTAACCACGAAGATTCGGCCCCTCGATGTAATGAAGCCTCGTGACATGCCGTTAATCATATCAGATCAGTCATTTATGATAATTATTTTTATTATTAAATAATTGGAAGCCTTTTGTCCTGTGAGAGTTGTGTATATTAATTAAGTTCGATACCCTAGTCGTCTATCAGTGATTCAATTTCTTTATCATGTCAGGCATTAATGCTCAGATGGGGATGAGTCGCTGGTATTCAGCACGGGTTGCATTCCACCAATTAACGCCGATGGCTCGCTTCAGATCGTCTCTCCATCGAACTCGTGGCTTTCCCGGGGGGTGTGTCCAGTTGTAGGGCGTCCATAGTGTTGTCGCACGACTCCAATGTTCCGTGTCCATATCCCGCACTTTGAGTGCCCAGCGTGCCTTGCGTTTCAATCCTTCTTGGACCCAATCGCGTAGCTTGGTAATCTCTCGTATCCGCTCATTTCTCCATCGCTCCCTTAGGGTTACTCCTACTATCTTCCTCTCCATCTTTCTCTGGGTCACACTCAGTCGTTCCTTGTCACTCGATCGTAAGGCCCATACCTCGCTGCCGTAGAGTACGGTAGAGGTGATGCAGCTCTCGAAGAGTCGTCTTTTAATCTTCATGGGCAAAAGGCGAGATGAGAGGAGACTGGAAAGCTTACTAAATGCAAACCAGCCGAGTCTGATCCGGTGTTCGATTTCATCCGTGTGATCAAGGGGAAGGGAGATTCTTCCTCCAAGATAGGTGGCAGATTCGGTGAATTTGAACGTCAGATTTCCGATGACGATTGGGGCTCGGGTATTGATGCATGAAGTGAGAGAGGTCTATCTATATCCCAGACCCTTCAAATGCGTGTGGGTACATAGATTTTGGGTCAAAAACGCGTGTGGGTAACCCGATTTTGAGATAAAAACGCATGTGGGTACCCAAAATCATGAAAATTTCAAGAAAATCGCTAATTTATGGTCCAATTTTGCGGGTGGGTACCCATGAAGGGAGAAGTTTTGCGGGTGGGTCTATCCCATGGGATAACTATAGACCATGTCTGTCGTCTATGATCTGTATATAAGAGACCAGGTATAATAGCATAGGTGGGCGCGTGAAAACGAATTCGTTTTGCGCACAGCCTTTCCTTCCGTTGCAGGGCCTTGCGCATAGCCTTGCCTAGCGAAAATCGGAACATTTCCAGTGAAATCTGCTAAAAAATGGCCATGCACATAGCCTTGCCTTACAATTCCCCGGTTTGCGCACAGCCTTTCCCCCAGCGTGCCCACCTATGTATAATAGTCATGTCATTAGGTCGAATAACTACGTTACACATTTTCAAAATGCGGTCAGGTTTTTTGATTTTTCGTAAATTTTCGGCTCAAAATGCGGTCAGGCTTCGTAGTTTGTAACCTACTTTTCGACCTATGGTCATGTCTTATCATAGAATCATGCCACCATGATTTATACCTGGTCTTATATAGAGCTGTGATAGATACAACAATACAATGTTTTGATGAATCATAAATGAAGAAATGATGATGCAAAAGGGGCTACAGATATCAACAAACTTGTTTACTTATTAATTGATTGAAAACTTGGTTTCAACTATTATTCTTACATTTGATGCTTTGTGGATACATTTCAGTTCGTTTCTTCAAACGGTGGATAGGAGATACAGCAACGAACAACTATGTATTTGTTAGTTTCGTCATTTTTTATCATTTATTCGGCTGGGTGGGTTGCAAAAATTTCGTGTTTGAGTGAATTTTGGTGGACAAGTATGATCTAGGCGAGAGATGTTAGTTAATGATAATTTTCTTTATTTTTCCCCATCTATTTATATTTTGTTCTCTTACTTTTTATTCAGTAAATACAGCTTGGTATGTCGGTTTTGGTATAATGAAATACGAAATTTGTATTTCACGGAAGTAAATAAATGATCCTTCGTCCCTCATCCCTCGTTGATTGAACGCGTTCTACCTTGGCTACAGTATACCATCCAGATACTGTAGCTAAACCATAATTAAGCAAGAACATGAATATGATAGCTAAAGACTGGATTACGGTAGAATCATGATCAAACATTTTCCTCGCCGATAATATGATTGAGCCCTTTTTATCGATGCGGCCAGCGTTAAGACTTGAAACCCATCTTGGAATATGCGGGAGGTCGAGATTAGTAAGAATCTCTCCGTCTATTTACATATTGTTCTCTTACTTTTTATTCAGTAAATACGGTTTGGTAGGTGGGTTTTAGTATAATAGAATACGAAATTTGTATTTCACGGTTTGCTCCCGAGTGGAATATCGGTTTATCGGTTTACCCTACCGGTTTATTTATACTTTACAATCGTAAGAACGGAAAGCTAAGCAGAGACGAGAGAGTAAAGAACATAAAGAGTTTTCTCCGATTTTCTTTTCTTTTCCACACTTTTCACTCGTGATGGATGGAGAAGAAGTTTTTTCTTGGAAATCGATAAATCAATACTATCGATCAGATGTAATTTTTGGTGGTGTAGTGTAGTTTTGTGAGTTGGTTATCGCGCTTCAATCAATAAGTAGATTCATTTAATCAATAAATAGATTTATTCGATTCTTCAAGCAATCAATCGATATTTTCGGCCCTCTCAAACGCGTGATATGGTATGCATACTGTAGAATGACCTAGTGGGATACTGTAGGGTGATATAATAATTGGTCAAGAGTGAGAGGAGTTTCTCTAGAAATGGGTCTATGCGAAGGATTTAGGATTATTTTAATTTCGTTTTTTTTAGTTTGATCTTTGATCTTTGAACAATACGTATTATATAAGTTGTTCACTGAATTAGTGTCATTACAGTGCCTGCCCGATGCGATCCTCGCACGAATCGAACTGAAGACCGAAGTCGAGACGGGAGCTGTAGGAGGTGAGTGTGATCTTTGATCTTTGCTCTTTTCGTAGATTGTAGTCTGATCAATCAATCAAAACATTATAACTGTTAGTAGTTGGTTCATATCCCACACGGTTTTGGTCAATTAGTTATCGATTTTTAGTATAACATCAATCGATAATGTAATATTTGATCAAGGGTGAGTCGGTCACTCGGCCATCGTGAATATGATCATACAGATTATCGATCCGAAACAATTCAAACACCATGAAGATACGATATGAGTAGGGGGTACGGTAGGCAGATATAAGGTGCAATGGGGCGCACTCGCAATTCCTATCACACTAGTTTTGGTGGATATAAGAAGTTTTTCGCGGAAATTGATAAATGAATAGTGTCGATTAGATGTATTATTTTGTAGTATAGTGTAGTTTTGTGAGTTGGATATCGTGCATCAATATTTCATTTAATCGTTAAATACATCTATCCGATTATTCAAGCGTTTTATTTTAGTTGAAAAGTTTGGACGGTTCATTTTTGGGAGATGTGGTGTTTTCCTGTTTAAACTTCTTTTATCATTACTTGGGGGTAATTATTTGTAATACATCTTAACTTTCCAGTCTCGTCTCGTCTCATCCACACGTGTCTTATGCTGCCGAAGGGCAATTAATCTCTGATCTTTTCTGATCTGAACTCATCTTTGATCTATGTATCCTAGGATTTGCATTTTTATATATTATTATTATTCTAATCGATTGAATAGTTTTAGTTGCACAAGAAGACCAGAATGAACCCTCGCCATCTCCAGCTTGCCGTCCGCAACGACGAGGAGCTGAACAAGCTCATGGCTGGAGTCACCATCGCTCAAGGAGGTCTTCTTCCCAACATCAACGCCGTTCTTCTCCCCAAGACGACCGTCGGAGACAAGGAATAAACGCCTCGCTTAGCACTCACGGCTAAACCCAGAACCCAACGGCCCTCTTTAGGGCCACAATCCTATACCAAATCAAGTTTGATCTCAAATATGTCTATGAATAAAGCGCATGCATTTCATTTATTGACTGTATATCTAATCGATGTGCGAACTTAGCTGTCAGCTGTGTTTAGCATTATGCTTTTGAGATCACACACTCAGATATTACGAGAGAGTCGGGCCGACTACTGTAATTTGGAAATAAATGTGTACATCAGGATTCTGTGAGAGTTGCGCGGTTCTAAGTAAGCCTACGTTTCTATTTGAGACAATGAATTCAGATGTTACGGTAGTCAGGGTAGATTACGGTATTCTAGATATGCGTTTGTTAGCCTCTCCAACAATCCGCGATTTGCCCCTTGATGATTAGAATCAATACCATCCATGGGACCCCATTTAGAAAGACATTGGCACAAACGTTTTATTGCTTGCCAGAGATCTATCACCCACAATGACACCAATAGCATTATGTCATTTTAAACTCTCAATAAGAAATTTTGCACGGAATTATCTCGCTACCAAAGGATAATCGAATGCAGAGTAATTGAGAGTAATGATAAGTATAGGTTATTTCGTTTCATGAAAAAGTGTAAAAATGTGTTAAAAGACTTAGATTATAATGACATTTACGGACGATATTGGAAAAGCTAACCTACTAGCCACAACATTCATGAGCGTTTAGACAATCGATAATGATGTGCTCCCTACCCCACCACACTACCCTGATTTAGGCAACTTTCAAAAGCCGCAATTCATCCTACATGAGATCTGTGCACAAATAGAGAAATGGGAAAACTCTTCTTGCATAATGCGCTTATAAATATTGACTTATCATTTAATGAAAATATAGCAGTACCTATCTGGGAAGTGCTTGAAATCATATTCAATAGCTCGTATGAATCAGGAGTCGTTCCCTCCTTGTGGTGTCATTCCATGTACCAAATAACGATGTCATTGCACGGATGTATGCTGATGATATCAACATTTACAAAGCTTTTAGTAAAGAAGAAAATACATCCGCTCTTCTGCAGCAGCCTTAGATATCATCACAAAATGGGCAGATGAAAGAGTCCAGAATATTCGTTTTCCAATTATTCATTTTCTAATCTATTTTCAGCCCTCTACGATCGTATTCATTTCATCGAAAAATTTATAAATGAGAAAATAGTTTTCCCGAAATTTATCGTTATGTAAAATATTGTAATCGAGAAATGAACTATCTCTCTCTCTATCTCTCTTTTAGTTAAAACTCCGACCACTCCTTCCCCCCCCCCCCCCCTGGGGATCCTACCTAATTTTTTTTTTTTTTTTTTTTTTTTCTTTTTCGTGGCTTTTTACCTTTTTAGTAGCAATTCTATAGCAATTCAATAACTTTTTGAAGCTTTTTCGAAGCTGTGGCTGCAAAATGCATTTTTGGTACATTTTTCGTACCATTTTAACTTCTCTTTGCTGCAAAATACATTCGACTGTTTGCCTGAGTAAGACAGTATCGTACATTTGCATGCAGGAATCCGTCTTTAGGCATTGTGAGAAAGATTTGGGCAATACGAAAGATGTGATTAGCGAAAAAATTTATGCAAATGATGTAATTGAGAAATTAACACGATTTCCCCGCAATAAAATTAGCTTAGGATTTGCCTTTAAAACAAGTCGTGCGCGCTCTCTTCCCACTCTCTACCTCTCTGTCTCTTTCTTTTCTCTCTCCATCTTCTCTCTCTTCTCCCTCATTCTATCTCCCATTCCTCTCTGTCTATTTTCTCTTCTCTCCTTTCTCTCTACCGAACCCTCTTCCATGACCCTACAGTACCAAACAATAGTTTCCAGGAAGAAAAATATCAAGAAGGTTTCAGAAAGTTCGAGAAACTCTCAGAACATTGCTCACGGCTAGTATATTATATATCCAGTCCCTGGTTTTCAAGCAACGGGCCCCATATATCTGGAGGAAGTAGCCCTTTAACCTGCGAATGATGTCAGATATCTGTCGAGTATTGATTGATTATTTGGAAAGAGTTACTACTGTAGTTCATGAATTAACGAGTTAGTATAGAAAAGAACGGTAAAGGGTAAAGCTTAATCCTATTATCTATGCTGATTTTGCGTGAGAGTTTGTAGCATTGTTTCATATTTTGAAAAATCATTTGAATCTACTCTGATCAATGAATTCCTTCGATAAATATACAGAATAAAGGAGGTACGCACACCAATCATGCATCATTACATTAAAAATATACAGCTCCCACTTGCAACTTATCATTCTTTTCATTTTCGATATACGTCAGATTCTTGAATGATCAACTGAAATTCCACGAAATCACAAAAAAAAAGACCCTTTTAATTGCAAATATTTATGTAGTGCCCTAAAGTCATGAGATGAAAATAAATGAAACGAAAAAGTGGCGAAGTGGTCTCTACTTTGTCGTAACTTTTGAATAAATGGTAGAAATTAAAAACGTTGTCTGGAGCATTTTCAATGACTTATGATTCCACTCTGTGGGAGTTCCACTTACATACTTTAAAATGGGAAGGAATGGGGTAGACGGAAGATAATTCTTCTCTGCTCTCTCGCACCACCACACACTCTCGCCTCTTGCATCAATTCCAGCGGCAAAATAATTACACTTAAAGTTCATTTTCTCCAAAATATCTTCTGCAAATTGGCTGATTTTTTTTCTTTTCCATGAAAAATGAATTAGACAGGCATGATCGTCATCAGATTTAGCCCCGTAAGATAATAGTCTGCAAACCTTAGAGAGGTTCACTGTCTAGAACCTATGGCCAAAACAGTGTTCCTCAAATTAGTATTGAGTACATTTGCATGACTTATAAATTCATTATTCGCTCTTTCAATTAGCATCATCGTGTGACGAGAAATGACTAAAAACTCGATTTCAACGCGACGTCGTCAGGCCTCAACGGTTTCTCTAGATACAAATTGAATATGACCATCGTTATCAGCAACCTTGAGATCCCCCGATCCCCAAAACTTGATTTTTTGATAGTGCCAGAATTCACTGATTTTAGTTGATTCTTACGCAAGCGGCCTCATATAAAGATGTTCGGAATTGATATAATCACTTTTGTGAATGATTAGACCAATCAATATTTGATATCTACATAGAATATTGTTTTATATATTCATCGAAAACCTTTATTAGCATAATTGCAATTGACAAAATAGCGTCAATTCCCCGTATTTTTGCATTACAATGCAAATGAGAAAATAGCTAGATCTCCCGCATTTTTTCTATTGTATTGGAATTGAGAAAATAGCGCGATTTCTCCCTAATTTATGCATAAAGCTGCAATATAGAAAATAGCGCGATTACTCCGTATTCCTAGGACCATTCAACTAATGAACCCTACCTCTTTTTCACGCTATTTTCGACTATCTCCGCGCTCAGATTTAGGCCCTTTTAAACAACTAATGGTTAGTTAAAGGCTCTTTTACACGTGGCTCGGATTTCTTTATAACTGAGTTTCAATAACCAAGTAGTTATTTAACTGGACAAAAATTGACCAGTCTGGTCAAAAATTGACCAGCCTAGTACAGCTAACTATTTCTGGACTTTGAATATTTTTTCTAGTGGATTCTATAGAGTGAAAAGGTCCTCAACGTTGACGGATCGACGTCAAACTTGGAACATATGGTTATCAGACCTTCTGAAGGTAGTTTTCAGACGGACGTCATCTGACGACGCCTTCAGACGTCGTAATCGTCGATGAACATTTTTCTCTCCGATCGACCTAATTCTTTCACAAACGTGTGTTTTCGCATAGAGGACTTGACTGGTAGACTTCAGATGACGACGTCGACGTGATTTTTCTAACTGCTCCTAAACCTCTGAATACGTTTATATTGGTTTCCAGTCATGTGTTCATTATTATTAGACGAAAAAAGTACGTCAAAGTAGGTAAAATCATCGATATATCACTCATTTACTTAGTATGTATTGTTAAGGCCATTGCGAAAAATCGGCCCATTTATATTCTCTACTTTTATGATATTATATTGATTACACATTGTTACGATTTTTAAGCGCAAGAAATTGAAAATTTCATGGTGAATTATTTGTTAAATTAATTTAAAAATAATGAAGTCATCAATATGTCCCAATTGACATCGAACTGTGTGGTATACGATACAACACTCGATCAAGGGGGAACGCATTTAGAGACTAATTTATTTATCGTATATCATAAAGAGAGTTATTTATTAAAGAGTTTTTTATCATGATACAGTCAGCACTCTCCCTGCCTACCTTCTTAATGCAACTATATCCACGATCAATAGCCACGAGGAAAGTAGACGGAGGGAGAGGGAGAGAGTGACCTATAGGGAGAGGGAGACCTATAGCACAGCGTTCTCATGACTTTCAAAGCAAGAACGACCGCTCAACATACAAACTCTCTCGAATACAATGGTCTCTCCTTTGTCTTGCTTTGGAAGATAAATGGCTTGGACCAGAATACTGTGATAGGGTCAGTTCAAATATCTTTTATTTTAGAGATATATTTTTTATAAGAAAAAAGATAAAGACGTTATTGATTACTTCTGGAGGAAATCTTCACATGAGCTCACAACTACAGTATATAAAACGAAATCTTTATTGGATGAAACGTAGCGAGAAGAACAGTACGATTTTTGACTCAGCATTTTCCCTTCCACAATGTGAAACTCAATGGAACAGAATGTTAATAAAAAGTTAGTTCACGATTCACAGTCATTCTATGGGACCTCTGTCACTCACTAGACGTTAACGCAGGGAGAGCGAGAAGGCATCAAGTGAAAAATGGCAAAAAGGGTAGGTCACAATTGGGACATGATTTCTTTTGCTGATCCTTCTCGGGGGATTGAACCTTTCTGCCGACCAACCGATCCGGTTGATTGTCCGAGCTCTTATCCACTGGACCATGGGTCCCTATTGTCTGATGTGTCAAAGGATCTAGATATACTCACTCGCACCCGTTCCTATATACCGATGCATGGCTCCGCCCATTTTTGGTAAACCCTATTTATATAGCGATACTAACTCCTCCCATTTAAATTCGCGGGCTTGGACACCGATTTCAGACATAAACAACCCCAAAGTCTTTATTATTTCGGAAGATGAGATCAAAGGGATACGGCGGAAAGCTGCTAGATAATCCTCCAAAAATCGCGTCGATCATCAGAAACGATGGAGTTCTCCTTCTGATGACATCATCAGCAAAGACGATGAAGACACCCTGAAGAATGATAGAATCACGCTTATTCAAAGATTTCAACTTCACAATTTTTTTGCATGTCCAGGACTCTACCAATATTGAATAATAAAGAGGGAAGAATTATCTCTTCCATAAAAATATTCAATTATTTAGTTGAAGTCTATTTTAAAGTCATACATCGAGCTAATTGGAAACACTTCGTTCTCACAATCCTCTCGCTTTTTTCGTTTGCGATAGAGTGTTGTCAGAGCGGAGAGTCAAAGTAGACTGGTGTGTGCCTTTAACTAGTACTAAGAGACTACAAAGATCAAAGACTACAAAGATCAAAGATCAAAGACCAAAAAATCGAATATTGCACCTCATGAAACAATGGGGAGTCGACTCGCACGTGTACGTCTCCGTGTGGCCACCCGTACATTCTGAAGGGCAAAATTTAATTAGGCTACGCCCACAAATCGATAGACTCCGCCCACTTACCATCACAAGTGCAGTTAGACTCGTCACTGCCATCAGAGCGGTCGGACACACCATCACAACGGGGAAGCAGCGCTTGTCCTTCACACTGTGAAGCGCAGACGCAGGGCACTGCAAAGATCAAAGATTAGCTCTAAAAGATCAAAGATCAAAGATCACTTCACGAACCTGCGTGCACTCTTTATCGTCACTGCCATCGTCACAGTCGCGTACTTCGTCACACTTGGCCTCCTTGGCGACGCACTTGTTGCCTGTGGCGCACCTGAACCAAGGCGACGTTTACCACATCAAAAGTCGAACCACACCACACCGGAGGCAGTATGCAAGAACGTTGACAAACGGTTTATCGACAAACATTACGTCACAAGCGCAATACGCTTGCCACGTCACGTTTCGCGGCAAAGGGGTGCACGCAGGTTCGTGAATTGATCTTTGATCTATTAGATCTAATCCGCACATCCTGTCGCATTCCTTCTCGCCCTCGCACTTCATGTGTCAGGTACACTACCATATAGCTATAGACTACCGTATCCTCAGAAACTACAGTATATCAAAACTACCGCATACCTATACAGCTCATCTCGTCCGATCCATCCTCACAGTCCGCCTTTCCATCACAGCGTTGCGTAGTAGAGATGATGATACTCTGCATAAGATAAATGAGCAAATGATTTAAAGTTTAAAGTCACAACGGCCCGAGCTAATTTGAAACTCTCCTCGCTGGCAATATTCTCTCGCTTTCGTTGCCAGAGTGAAGAGTTTCCAATTATCTCGGGATGTGTCTTTAAATTTCAATCAAACAACCCAAAAGTTCAAAATATCAGAGCAGAGAATGGATCTCTTTCAAAGATCAATGAACAAGGCCAAAATTCAGTTGGTTAAAAGGCATGGATCAGTGGTTCCGATCGATAACACAATACACTCCCACATACCGGTCGTGACGTGCAAGCGAATCCGAATCCCATGCACAGCGAGACGTTGGGTGGGAAGAGCGCAGATGCCGAGAAGTCTCGAAGACTATCATGTATCTAAAAGGGGCGGATTGATCTCTGATCTTTGATCTGTGATATTTGATCTTTGATCTCCAGCCTTACATATTCGTGCTCCATGTCGGTGTTCTCGTTGTAGCCGGGCCAGACAAATCCGTGTCGAATTGGCTGAAAACATTACAGGCATTACAAGGAGATTCTTATGCATTTTAAGAGTGATCATTTATTGCTGCACATGCACATCAGAGCCTACTCTTGATAAATGTGATTAAACTGTAAAACTGTAAACTGTAAAACATTTATTGCTCATTCGAAAGCCATATACTTATAGTTTGTTTAGCCATTATGATTTAGCGCGACTAAAAACGTTTAACGTAAGACTTTAAACGCCTAAGCCGCGTCTAGATCCTAAGTAACCCACGTGGAACACGACTCCTCCGGGTCGCGATTGCGCCTCTGCCTTCTCGCCGCTATTACTGTTCGAGATGAGAATGAAGGCGATGGGGACCGTCGCTATTACCAGACCGATGACGACTATGATCGCTATGATCAGCATGAACGACGGCATCTGGAAAAGTCAGTTCGTGATTAACTGCGTTGTGTAAGTGGGTACTGTAGCCGCCAAAACTCACATGGTGCAGGCATCGACAGCACTTGTCGCCCATCGCGTCCCTCAGCGAGTCCGCATGCATCTGCATCTTCATCCAGAGACTCCTCGGTAGGATTACACTTGGGATACGGTAGTTCAGTGGGTCAGATGGATGACTACCGCAATCACTCACATGGACCCGCTGGTTTCCCCGTTGCCATGGTACATGTTGGTGGGTTTAGTGTAGGCGCCCTGACGGAATGCCTGGAAATAGTGGATAAATCAATAATTAGGTACTAATCAATAATTGCTAATCGATTTTGAGAATGCTGACGAATCAAAAAAGGATTTGATCGTTTGTGATACAGAGCGAAAATCAAAGTTATCAAAGATCAAGAAGATCAAAGATCAAAGATCAAACCTCAACAGCAGTTCTTCCAGTACTGTACTCTCCGTGACGACCAAACTCCGGCTCAACAGGATGAGCCATCTACAGTGGGGGCGTGTGTGAAGATCGAGTGTTGATGGGAAAGGAGAGGAGGCACTGTAAACGTCAAAGATACTTAGTCGAGATGTGGATGTGGGTGACACAAGTATACGTGGAAAAGAAATCAATAATATTTATGAAAGAGTGATCTACCGAAATCAATATCACATTGAATGAAATACTGCCTAACATGCATTAATCTAAGCTTAAAACAAAGTGGCCTAGCAATGAAATACGCTTGAGAACTACCAAGAAAACCTATGCACCACTAGCAAATCAAAGACGCGAGCATGAACAACAATCAGAAAAACAACAGCTATGAACGAGACTGGGAAGGAGATCGAGATAGATAGAAGATAGAAGAAAGAGACTGAGGTCGATTGAACAGAGCGAGAGGGTAGATCACCCGCTCTTGTCCCCTACTCTGTTCCCTTGCAATCGATCGATAATGCTGTCTATCTCGATTCGATTACGAAAACATCGAGGGTCACGTCTGTAGTCTTGTTTCAAATGCACATTTGCTATTATGGTCAAGGGATCGAGCAAATGGTCTTTGATCTTTGATCTTATTCAATCAATATATCAATACATTATTAAACAATGCCAAACTACCACCCATAAACATGTACATAGGACGCGTCTAATCGATGTGGATTGGGAATAGTGATACACGACTAAAATACATAGGCATACGACAGAGTTCAATTGATTTAAACGAGTATCCAAGCTAAATGTGAATGGTATATGGTCGTACTTTCTTATAGACAAAGAAAGAAGAGGAAACTGAGATTGAACTCAAAGAGGAGAATCACAAATTTAGAATATTATTAGGAAGGACCAGTAAACAAAAAGAAAAGTTCAAATATCTAGTTTAAAATGGAACTAACAATTATGAAGGGCTACACAACAACGCCGATACGCAAATGAACAAAGAAAGTTCAAAGATAGGTCCGAAAATCCCGAGAGAGGTAGAGGGAGAGGGAGAGAGGGAGAGGGCGAGAAGGAGAGAGAGAGAAGGAGAGGGAGAGGGAAGCGAGACGAAGATAGGCAGAGAGTGATCCAAGGGACTGGACAAATTTCTAAGTAGAAGCAGAAGAAAACCAAAATTAAATGAACAATAGCATAGTGAAAAAGGCGGGAAGAGATCGAGACCGATTAGACAGATTAATAAACAATTATGGATCATGTCTTTCTTTCTCTGACCTCTCTCACACTTCCTCACTCTCTCTCATATCTGCACAGTCTCTGCTTTGATCAAAGAACGATCACTCATGGCGTGGGAAGAATTCGTGGTTAGAACATGCTAGAGAAAGAGGGAGATGGTGAGAGAAGACGCGAAAGGAAAGAGATAGAGAACGAAAATATTTCCCGGCACAGTGCCAAGAACATGCAATAATTTAGCTTTTACCATGGATAATGATCATTTTGTAAACAAAAAATAAATGTAAATGTCATTTCAACATTTTTTTCTCGCCTAATTAATCTAAATTAAATGAAATAAAGTCACTTCACGATTTTTACAGGTCGACGATTTTTTCTACAGTTTATTTTGCTGCGCCTCTGGCTCAAATTTGCGAGAGCATTTTTCGCCTATTACAATGGTTTTACTTTGTTACAGTTTGATAATTCTGACTTCAGAGGCCGTATGCATGAACTCCGTTTGTCGATAAACGAGACATAACAAGCGTAGACGGAGGAACTCTGGCAAACGCCTCCTCCTACGGTTGTGACGTCACGTTTGTCGGGCAAACGGTTTGTCGGCGTTCATGCATATGCCCTCGGTAAGCCATAGCACATCGCCACTAACCAACCCTCATCGTCAGTATGCCACCCGCCAAGGGAGCAAAGAAGGCCGCCAAGTCCCAGAGGACAACCAGTGGAGACAAGAAGAAGAGAAAGTCAAGAAAGGAGTCCTACTCATTGCCGGTCAGTGGCATTTCTTACTTTATTTTTTTGTCGAAAGGGCTTCTGTCATTTGTTTCATTTGTCTTATGCGGTGTTCAGAACTTCAGAACGGAAAATGCTAGAAAATGCGGAAAATGCTGTTCAGAAGTTCAGGTGGAAAATGCCCGAAAATGCTCGATTTTTGCTCGAAAAAGATGGTTTTATACACTTCAAAAGCGTTGAAACTCGTTGTTTCACGGAAAACAACTAAATTAGGTCATTTATATAGTATGCTACTGAGATAAATATCGTATGATCCTTTTTTGAGCACTTTAAGCCGAAAATCAAAGAAAAAAACTGATTCTTTTTGCGCACGGCCTTGCCTTCCCTTGCTGGACTTTGCACTTAGCTTTGCCTCGCAAAAATTGGAAAATTTCCAGTTAAATCTGCAAAGAAATGGCCCTGCCCATAGCCATGATTTTACTTGTATCCGCGGTCATGCTTGGATTTAAACACCTCAATAGTATCGAACGATTGTGTATTTTTGTAAATAGGAACGAAATCTCCTTATATGGGTAAACACTATGGTGGCGAGAATGTCTCTTCACTCACCTATATTGCCACCCTCCAACTGGTGAGCAGTCTCTCTAACTGCTCACCCATCTCTGGTGTTGAAATCCCTGCATGATCACGAATACAAGTATTATCATGCATTATTCGACATTCCATGCATGATGATGCATGGAATATCCGTGGTTCATGATCATGCATGGAATGACAGAATCCATACATTTTCGCCCCACCCACGATACCCGTGATACTTACTATCAAAACTGACCGCATCGACAAAAGTGCTCATTCACAACGTGGATGCTCGAAAATGTATGACAGAATCCATGCATGGCGTGATTATAAAGCAATTCCAGAGTATCAACGAAAATGATGCGAAAGTTCAGGTCAAATTTCCACTTATCATCAGTAAAACGCGTCCGCAACACTGTTTGCAACCCAACACTATTGAAATGAAACTAAAAATCCATTAAAATTTGTATAATATCATCGAAAATCACCATTATCTGAGCATTTTCTTTAACTTCTGAGCAGCATTTTCGTTCATTTTGTTCATTTTCCAAGTTCTGAACTCCGCATAAGTAATTATATCATGATATAGATCAAAACTTGGGTGAACTAGAACACACATTTCGTATCCTAGCCCTGTTTCTTCCTTGCAATTTGTTTTGCTGCATAGTTTTACAATTCACTTAGTTTAAACTGCTATCATGTAGCTCAGAAACATTACAGTAATGTATTCTAGAGTGCGAGCACATTAGGGAAAGTATATACCGATAATATGTAATCGATTATACTATCCTTCCACTAATGTGAATTTGCTTTATTTCAGTTTAACCACGAAGATTCGGCCCCTCGATGTAATGAAGCGTCGTGACATGCCGTTAATCATATCAGATCAGTCATTTATGATAATTATTTTTATTATTAAATAATTGGAAGCCTTTTGTCCTGTGAGAGTTGTGTATATTAATTAAGTTCGATACCCTAGTCGTCTATCAGTGATGGTCTATCTATATCCCAGACCCTTCAAATGCGTGTGGGTACATAGATTTTGGGTCAAAAACGCGTGTGGGTAACCCGATTTTGAGATAAAAACGCATGTGGGTACCCCAAAATCATGAAAATTTCAAGAAAATCGCCAATTTATGGTCCAATTTTGCGGGTGGGTACCCATGAAGGGAGAAGTTTTGCGGGTGGGTCTATCCCATGGAATAACTATAGACCATGTCTGTCGTCTATGATCTGTATATAAGAGACCAGGTATAATAGCATAGGTGGGCGCGTGAAAACGAATTCGTTTTGCGCACAGCCTTTCCTTCCGTTGCAGGGCCTTGCGCATAGCCTTGCCTAGCAAAGATCGGAACATTTCCAGTGAAATCTGCTAAAAAATGGCCATGCACATAGCCTTGCCTTACAATTCCCCGGTTTGCGCACAGCCTTTCCCCCAGCGTGCCCATCTATGTATAATAGTCATGTCATTAGGTCGAATAACTACGTTACACATTTTCAAAATGCGGTCAGGTTTTTTGATTTTTCGTAAATTTTCGGCTCAAAATGCGGTCAGGCTTCGTAGTTTGTAACCTACTTTTCGACCTATGGTCATGTCTTATCATAGAATCATGCCACCATGATTTATACCTGGTCTTATATAGAGCTGTGATAGATACAGCAATACAATGTTTTGATGAATCATAAATGAAGAAATGATGATGCAAAAGGGGCTGCAGATATCAGCAAACTTGTTTACTTATTAATTGATTGAAAACTTGGTGTCAACTATTATTCTTACATTTGATGCTTTGTGGATACATTTCAGTTCGTTTCTTCAAACGGTGGATAGGAGATACAGCAACGAACAACTATGTATTGGTTAGTTTCGTCATTTTTTATCATTTATTCGGCTGGGTGGGTTGCAAAAATTTCGTGTTTGTGTGAATTTTGGTGGACAAGTATGATCTAGGCGAGAGATGTTAGTTAATGATAATTTTCTTTATTTTTCCCCATCTATTTATATTTTGTTCTCTTACTTTTTATTCAGTAAATACAGCTTGGTATGTCGGTTTTGGTATAATGAAATACGAAATTTGTATTTCACGGAAGTAAATAAATGATCCTTCGTCCCTCATCCCTCGTTGATTGAACGCGTTCTACCATGGCTACAGTATACCATCCAGATACTGTAGCTAAACCATAATTAAGCAAGAACATGAATATGATAGCTAAAGACTGGATTACGGTAGAATCATGATCAAACATTTTCCTCGCCGATAATATGATTGAGCCCTTTTTATCGATGCGGCCAGCGTTAAGACTTGAAACCCATCTTGGAATATGCGGGAGGTCGAGATTAGTAAGAATCTCTCCGTCTATTTATATATTGTTCTCTTACTTTTTATTCAGTAAATACGGTTTGGTAGGTGGGTTTTAGTATAATAGAATACGAAATTTGTATTTCACGGTTTGCTCCCGAGTGGAATATCGGTTTATCGGTTTACCCTACCGGTTTATTTATACTTTACAATCGTAAGAACGGAAAGCTAAGCAGAGACGAGAGAGTAAAGAACATAAAGAGTTTTCTCCGATTTTCTTTTCTTTTCCACACTTTTCACTCGTGATGGATGGAGAAGAAGTTTTTTCTTGGAAATCGATAAATCAATACTATCGATCAGATGTAATTTTTGGTGGTGTAGTGTAGTTTTGTGAGTTGGTTATCGCGCATCAATCAATAAGTAGATTCATTTAATCAATAAATAGATTTATTCGATTCTTCAAGCAATCAATCGATATTTTCGGCCCTCTCAAACTCGTGATATGGTATGCATACTGTAGAATGACCTAGTGGGATACTGTAGGGTGATATAATAATTGGTCAAGAGTGAGAGGAGTTTCTCTAGAAATGGGTCTATGCGAAGGATTTAGGATTATTTTAATTTCGTTTTTTTTAGTTTGATCTTTGATCTTTGAACAATACGTATTATATAAGTTGTTCACTGAATTCACGGTTTTGGTCAATTAGTTATCGATTTTTAGTATAACATCAATCGATAATGTAATAATTGATCAAGGGTGAGTCGGTCACTCGGCCATCGTGAATATGATCATACAGATTATCGATCCGAAACAATTCAAACACCATGAAGGTACGATATGAGTAGGGGGTACGGTAGGCAGATATAAGGTGCAATGGGGCGCACTCGTAATTCCTATCACACTAGTCTTGGTGGATATAAGAAGTTTTTCGCGGAAATTGATAAAGGAATAGTGTCGATTAGATGTATTATTTTTGTAGTATAGTGTAGTTTTGTGAGTTGGATATCGTGCATCAATATTTCATTTAATCGTTAAATACATCTATCCGATTATTCAAGCAATCAATCAATATTTTCAGCCCTCTCATCGACTCGTTCCGTCGAAATGTCCACTCTCGGATGTGAGGATGTGTACCAGGTATTTATAGCCGATCGATAACTGTTCAATCTCGGTATACTGTAGAATAACCTAGTGGGATATTGTGGGTATCTGGAGGGTGTAGTACATATAATGTGATATTGTAGTGTATTATAGTGTCATCTAGATGAAAAAGTATGTATTGTTCAAACTCAACTTGTAGTTTCATAGGTGGAGGGAGGGGGGCATATTCGAAACATTCGATTTTACATTATTTTTTTTTAATTTTGCTGGATTCACTAAATGTCATGGCGACGTCGACGAGAATAACTGTCGATTGTGTTAGTCGATAATTGTGGAATGAAGGATGTATGGCGTAGTTGTGGTGCGCTGAGTGTGTTCATGTCCGACGACATTTCTCAATGTGCACCATTCCAGTATCGAATTGATCACTCGGCCAAGATGATGGGATTCGTCATCGTGCGTACCACTGCACTTCTTCACGATGGAATGAGTTCTACCATGGCTATAGCAGATCATCGAGGTACGGTAGTTACACTATAATTAAGGAATAACTTGAGTATGATAATTAAAGACTGGGTTACGGTAGAATTATGATCGTATGCTAACTATAGTCTGCCAACGGGGTTACGGTTCCCTCGTATTACGGTTTCATTGAATAGCCAATCGATTGATTTGAGGTATCCCCAATGCTTGTGGAATCACTGTTATTATTATTACTGTTCATACTTCTTGAAAAATTTTAGTTGAAAAGTTTGGACGGTTCATTTTTGTTTCGGGATATTAATCAGTGGTACTTTGATTTGTGACTGAAGACCGGTGGTTTATTCATGACTTAGGCCTTTAAAGTTTCGTCAATAGTGATGAAAAGAGCGGGAGATGTGGTGTTTTCCTGTTTAAACTTCTTTTATCATTACTTGGGGGTAATTATTTGTAATACATCTTAACTTTCCAGTCTCGTCTCGTCTCATCCACACGTGTCTTATGCTGCCCATGGGCAATTAATCTCTGATCTTTTCTGATCTGAACTCATCTTTGATCTATGTATCCTAGGATTTGCATTTTTTATATATTATTATTATTCTAATCGATTGAATAGTTTTAGTTGCACAAGAAGACCAGAATGAACCCTCGCCATCTCCAGCTTGCCGTCCGCAACGACGAGGAGCTGAACAAGCTCATGGCTGGAGTCACCATCGCTCAAGGAGGTCTTCTTCCCAACATCAACGCCGTTCTTCTCCCCAAGACGACCGTCGGAGACAAGGAATAAACGCCTCGCTTAGCACTCACGGCTAAACCCAGAACCCAACGGCCCTCTTTAGGGCCACAATCCTATACCAAATCAAGTTTGATCTCAAATATGTCTATGAATAAAGCGCATGCATTTCATTTATTGACTGTATATCTAATCGATGTGCGAACTTAGCTGTCAGCTGAGTTTAGCATTATGCTTTTGAGATCACACACTCAGATATTACGAGAGAGTCGGGCCGACTACTGTAATTTGGAAATAAATGTGCACATCAGGATTCTGTGAGAGTTGCGCGGTTCTAAGTAAGCCTACGCTTCTATTTGAGACAATGAATTCAGATGTTACGGTAGTCACGGTAGATTACGGTATTCTAGATATGCGTTTGTTAGCCTCTCCAACAATCCGCGATTTGCCCCTTGATGACTAGAATCAATACCATCCATGGGACCCCATTTAGAAAGACATTGGCACAAACGTTTTATTGCTTGGCAGAGATCTATCACCCACAATGACACCAATAGCATTATGTCATTTTAAACTCTCAATAAGAAATTTTGCACGGAATTATCTTGCTACCAAAGGATAATCGAGTGCAGAGCAATTGAGAGTAATGATAAGCATAGGTTATTTCGTTTCATGAAAAAGTGTTAAAATGTGTTAAAAGACTTTTAGATTATAATGGCATTTACGGACGATATTGGAAAAGCTAACCTACTAGCCACAACATTCATGAGCGTTTAGACAATCGATAATGATGTGCTCCCTACCCCACCACACTACCCTGATTTAGGCAACTTTCAAAAGCCGCAATTCATCCTACATGAGATTTGTGCACAAATAGAGAAATGGGAAAACTCTTCTTGCATAATGCGCTTATAAATATTGACTTATCATTTAATGAAAATATAGCAGTACCTATCTGGGAAGCGCTTGAAATCATATTCAGTAGCTCGTATGAATAAGGAGTCGTTCCCTCCTTGTGGTGTCATACCATGTACAAAATAACGATGTCATTGCACGGATGTATGCTGATGATATCAACATTTACAAAGCTTTTAGTTAAGAAGAAAAAACATCCGCTCCTCTGCAGTCTGCCCTAGATATCATCACAAAATGGGCAGATGAAAGAGTCCAGAATATTCGTTTTCCAATTATTCATTTTCTAATCTATTTTCAGCCCTCTACGATCGTATTCATTTCATCGATAAATTTGCAAATGAGAAAATAGTTTTCCCGAAATTTATGTTATGTATAATATTGTAATCGAGAAATGAACCATCTCTATCTATCTCTCTTTTAGTTAAAACTCCGACTTCTCCTTCTCCCCCCTACCTTCGTTTCTTTCTCCTATAATCAATCCCAATCCTACCTAATTCTACTCTTCCTCTTTAAACCGTGAACATCGATTGGTTGAGCGTGTCCGAATCCGCCTTCGTACTTTTTGTTTGCCCCGAAGCGAGGCTTTTTCCTATACATGCATGGCTTAATCTTGTATCTGAGCATATCACCGCTGGCACGATCAACCAGGTAACTGTCATACTCAGGCAAACAGTCGAATGCATTCTGCAGCTAACTCAAATGCATTTCAGATGTCAAAATAAATGAATAATGCAGACATTTTGCATGCATCTTTCTTAGCTTTTCCTAGCTTTTTCGTGGCTTTTTACCTTTTTAGTAGCAATTCTATAGCAATTCAATAACTTTTTGAAGCTTTTTCGAAGCTGTGGCTGCAAAATGCATTTTTGGTACATTTTTCGTACCATTTTAACTTCTCTTTGCTGCAAAATACATTCGACTGTTTGCCTGAGTAAGACAGTATCGTACATTTGCATGCAGGAATCCGTCTTTAGGCATTGTGAGAAAGATTTGGGCAATACGAAAGATGTGATTAGCGAAAAAATTTATGCAAATGATGTAATTGAGAAATTAACACGATTTCCCCGCAATAAAATTAGCTTAGGATTTGCCTTTAAAACAAGTCGTGCGCGCTCTCTTCCCACTCTCTACCTCTCTGTCTCTTTCTTTTCTCTCTCCATCTTCTCTCTCTTCTCCCTCATTCTATCTCCCATTCCTCTCTGTCTATTTTCTCTTCTCTCCTTTCTCTCTACCGAACCCTCTTCCATGACCCTACAGTACCAAACAATAGTTTCCAGGAAGAAAAATATCAAGAAGGTTTCAGAAAGTTCGAGAAACTCTCAGAACATTGCTCACGGCTAGTATATTATATATCCAGTCCCTGGTTTTCAAGCAACGGGCCCCATATATCTGGAGGAAGTAGCCCTTTAACCTGCGAATGATGTCAGATATCTGTCGAGTATTGATTGATTATTTGGAAAGAGTTACTACTGTAGTTCATGAATTAACGAGTTAGTATAGAAAAGAACGGTAAAGGGTAAAGCTTAATCCTATTATCTATGCTGATTTTGCGTGAGAGTTTGTAGCATTGTTTCATATTTTGAAAAATCATTTGAATCTACTCTGATCAATGAATTCCTTCGATAAATATACAGAATAAAGGAGGTACGCACACCAATCATGCATCATTACATTAAAAATATACAGCTCCCACTTGCAACTTATCATTCTTTTCATTTTCGATATACGTCAGATTCTTGAATGATCAACTGAAATTCCACGAAATCACAAAAAAAAGACCCTTTTAATTGCAAATATTTATGTAGTGCCCTAAAGTCATGAGATGAAAATAAATGAAACGAAAAAGTGGCGAAGTGGTCTCTACTTTGTCGTAACTTTTGAATAAATGGTAGAAATTAAAAACGTTGTCTGGAGCATTTTCAATGACTTATGATTCCACTCTGTGGGAGTTCCACTTACATACTTTAAAATGGGAAGGAATGGGGTAGACGGAAGATAATTCTTCTCTGCTCTCTCGCACCACCACACACTCTCGCCTCTTGCATCAATTCCAGCGGCAAAATAATTACACTTAAAGTTCATTTTCTCCAAAATATCTTCTGCAAATTGGCTGATTTTTTTTCTTTTCCATGAAAAATGAATTAGACAGGCATGATCGTCATCAGATTTAGCCCCGTAAGATAATAGTCTGCAAACCTTAGAGAGGTTCACTGTCTAGAACCTATGGCCAAAACTGTGTTCCTCAAATTAGTATTGAGTACATTTGCATGACTTATAAATTCATTATTCGCTCTTTCAATTAGCATCATCGTGTGACGAGAAATGACTAAAAACTCGATTTCAACGCGACGTCGTCAGGCCTCAACGGTTTCTCTAGATACAAATTGAATATGACCATCGTTATCAGCAACCTTGAGATCCCCCGATCCCCAAAACTTGATTTTTTGATAGTGCCAGAATTCACTGATTTTAGTTGATTCTTACGCAAGCGGCCTCATATAAAGATGTTCGGAATTGATATAATCACTTTTGTGAATGATTAGACCAATCAATATTTGATATCTACATAGAATATTGTTTTATATATTCATCGAAAACCTTTATTAGCATAATTGCAATTGACAAAATAGCGTCAATTCCCCGTATTTTTGCATTACAATGCAAATGAGAAAATAGCTAGATCTCCCGCATTTTTTCTATTGTATTGGAATTGAGAAAATAGCGCGATTTCTCCCTAATTTATGCATAAAGCTGCAATATAGAAAATAGCGCGATTACTCCGTATTCCTAGGACCATTCAACTAATGAACCCTACCTCTTTTTCACGCTATTTTCGACTATCTCCGCGCTCAGATTTAGGCCCTTTTAAACAACTAATGGTTAGTTAAAGGCTCTTTTACACGTGGCTCGGATTTCTTTATAACTGAGTTTCAATAACCAAGTAGTTATTTAACTGGACAAAAATTGACCAGTCTGGTCAAAAATTGACCAGCCTAGTACAGCTAACTATTTCTGGACTTTGAATATTTTTTCTAGTGGATTCTATAGAGTGAAAAGGTCCTCAACGTTGACGGATCGACGTCAAACTTGGAACATATGGTTATCAGACCTTCTGAAGGTAGTTTTCAGACGGACGTCATCTGACGACGCCTTCAGACGTCGTAATCGTCGATGAACATTTTTCTCTCCGATCGACCTAATTCTTTCACAAACGTGTGTTTTCGCATAGAGGACTTGACTGGTAGACTTCAGATGACGACGTCGACGTGATTTTTCTAACTGCTCCTAAACCTCTGAATACGTTTATATTGGTTTCCAGTCATGTGTTCATTATTATTAGACGAAAAAAGTACGTCAAAGTAGGTAAAATCATCGATATATCACTCATTTACTTAGTATGTATTGTTAAGGCCATTGCGAAAAATCGGCCCATTTATATTCTCTACTTTTATGATATTATATTGATTACACATTGTTACGATTTTTAAGCGCAAGAAATTGAAAATTTCATGGTGAATTATTTGTTAAATTAATTTAAAAATAATGAAGTCATCAATATGTCCCAATTGACATCGAACTGTGTGGTATACGATACAACACTCGATCAAGGGGGAACGCATTTAGAGACTAATTTATTTATCGTATATCATAAAGAGAGTTATTTATTAAAGAGTTTTTTATCATGATACAGTCAGCACTCTCCCTGCCTACCTTCTTAATGCAACTATATCCACGATCAATAGCCACGAGGAAAGTAGACGGAGGGAGAGGGAGAGAGTGACCTATAGGGAGAGGGAGACCTATAGCACAGCGTTCTCATGACTTTCAAAGCAAGAACGACCGCTCAACATACAAACTCTCTCGAATACAATGGTCTCTCCTTTGTCTTGCTTTGGAAGATAAATGGCTTGGACCAGAATACTGTGATAGGGTCAGTTCAAATATCTTTTATTTTAGAGATATATTTTTTATAAGAAAAAAGATAAAGACGTTATTGATTACTTCTGGAGGAAATCTTCACATGAGCTCACAACTACAGTATATAAAACGAAATCTTTATTGGATGAAACGTAGCGAGAAGAACAGTACGATTTTTGACTCAGCATTTTCCCTTCCACAATGTGAAACTCAATGGAACAGAATGTTAATAAAAAGTTAGTTCACGATTCACAGTCATTCTATGGGACCTCTGTCACTCACTAGACGTTAACGCAGGGAGAGCGAGAAGGCATCAAGTGAAAAATGGCAAAAAGGGTAGGTCACAATTGGGACATGATTTCTTTTGCTGATCCTTCTCGGGGGATTGAACCTTTCTGCCGACCAACCGATCCGGTTGATTGTCCGAGCTCTTATCCACTGGACCATGGGTCCCTATTGTCTGATGTGTCAAAGGATCTAGATATACTCACTCGCACCCGTTCCTATATACCGATGCATGGCTCCGCCCATTTTTGGTAAACCCTATTTATATAGCGATACTAACTCCTCCCATTTAAATTCGCGGGCTTGGACACCGATTTCAGACATAAACAACCCCAAAGTCTTTATTATTTCGGAAGATGAGATCAAAGGGATACGGCGGAAAGCTGCTAGATAATCCTCCAAAAATCGCGTCGATCATCAGAAACGATGGAGTTCTCCTTCTGATGACATCATCAGCAAAGACGATGAAGACACCCTGAAGAATGATAGAATCACGCTTATTCAAAGATTTCAACTTCACAATTTTTTTGCATGTCCAGGACTCTACCAATATTGAATAATAAAGAGGGAAGAATTATCTCTTCCATAAAAATATTCAATTATTTAGTTGAAGTCTATTTTAAAGTCATACATCGAGCTAATTGGAAACACTTCGTTCTCACAATCCTCTCGCTTTTTTCGTTTGCGATAGAGTGTTGTCAGAGCGGAGAGTCAAAGTAGACTGGTGTGTGCCTTTAACTAGTACTAAGAGACTACAAAGATCAAAGACTACAAAGATCAAAGATCAAAGACCAAAAAATCGAATATTGCACCTCATGAAACAATGGGGAGTCGACTCGCACGTGTACGTCTCCGTGTGGCCACCCGTACATTCTGAAGGGCAAAATTTAATTAGGCTACGCCCACAAATCGATAGACTCCGCCCACTTACCATCACAAGTGCAGTTAGACTCGTCACTGCCATCAGAGCGGTCGGACACACCATCACAACGGGGAAGCAGCGCTTGTCCTTCACACTGTGAAGCGCAGACGCAGGGCACTGCAAAGATCAAAGATTAGCTCTAAAAGATCAAAGATCAAAGATCACTTCACGAACCTGCGTGCACTCTTTATCGTCACTGCCATCGTCACAGTCGCGTACTTCGTCACACTTGGCCTCCTTGGCGACGCACTTGTTGCCTGTGGCGCACCTGAACCAAGGCGACGTTTACCACATCAAAAGTCGAACCACACCACACCGGAGGCAGTATGCAAGAACGTTGACAAACGGTTTATCGACAAACATTACGTCACAAGCGCAATACGCTTGCCACGTCACGTTTCGCGGCAAAGGGGTGCACGCAGGTTCGTGAATTGATCTTTGATCTATTAGATCTAATCCGCACATCCTGTCGCATTCCTTCTCGCCCTCGCACTTCATGTGTCAGGTACACTACCATATAGCTATAGACTACCGTATCCTCAGAAACTACAGTATATCAAAACTACCGCATACCTATACAGCTCATCTCGTCCGATCCATCCTCACAGTCCGCCTTTCCATCACAGCGTTGCGTAGTAGAGATGATGATACTCTGCATAAGATAAATGAGCAAATGATTTAAAGTTTAAAGTCACAACGGCCCGAGCTAATTTGAAACTCTCCTCGCTGGCAATATTCTCTCGCTTTCGTTGCCAGAGTGAAGAGTTTCCAATTATCTCGGGATGTGTCTTTAAATTTCAATCAAACAACCCAAAAGTTCAAAATATCAGAGCAGAGAATGGATCTCTTTCAAAGATCAATGAACAAGGCCAAAATTCAGTTGGTTAAAAGGCATGGATCAGTGGTTCCGATCGATAACACAATACACTCCCACATACCGGTCGTGACGTGCAAGCGAATCCGAATCCCATGCACAGCGAGACGTTGGGTGGGAAGAGCGCAGATGCCGAGAAGTCTCGAAGACTATCATGTATCTAAAAGGGGCGGATTGATCTCTGATCTTTGATCTGTGATATTTGATCTTTGATCTCCAGCCTTACATATTCGTGCTCCATGTCGGTGTTCTCGTTGTAGCCGGGCCAGACAAATCCGTGTCGAATTGGCTGAAAACATTACAGGCATTACAAGGAGATTCTTATGCATTTTAAGAGTGATCATTTATTGCTGCACATGCACATCAGAGCCTACTCTTGATAAATGTGATTAAACTGTAAAACTGTAAACTGTAAAACATTTATTGCTCATTCGAAAGCCATATACTTATAGTTTGTTTAGCCATTATGATTTAGCGCGACTAAAAACGTTTAACGTAAGACTTTAAACGCCTAAGCCGCGTCTAGATCCTAAGTAACCCACGTGGAACACGACTCCTCCGGGTCGCGATTGCGCCTCTGCCTTCTCGCCGCTATTACTGTTCGAGATGAGAATGAAGGCGATGGGGACCGTCGCTATTACCAGACCGATGACGACTATGATCGCTATGATCAGCATGAACGACGGCATCTGGAAAAGTCAGTTCGTGATTAACTGCGTTGTGTAAGTGGGTACTGTAGCCGCCAAAACTCACATGGTGCAGGCATCGACAGCACTTGTCGCCCATCGCGTCCCTCAGCGAGTCCGCATGCATCTGCATCTTCATCCAGAGACTCCTCGGTAGGATTACACTTGGGATACGGTAGTTCAGTGGGTCAGATGGATGACTACCGCAATCACTCACATGGACCCGCTGGTTTCCCCGTTGCCATGGTACATGTTGGTGGGTTTAGTGTAGGCGCCCTGACGGAATGCCTGGAAATAGTGGATAAATCAATAATTAGGTACTAATCAATAATTGCTAATCGATTTTGAGAATGCTGACGAATCAAAAAAGGATTTGATCGTTTGTGATACAGAGCGAAAATCAAAGTTATCAAAGATCAAGAAGATCAAAGATCAAAGATCAAACCTCAACAGCAGTTCTTCCAGTACTGTACTCTCCGTGACGACCAAACTCCGGCTCAACAGGATGAGCCATCTACAGTGGGGGCGTGTGTGAAGATCGAGTGTTGATGGGAAAGGAGAGGAGGCACTGTAAACGTCAAAGATACTTAGTCGAGATGTGGATGTGGGTGACACAAGTATACGTGGAAAAGAAATCAATAATATTTATGAAAGAGTGATCTACCGAAATCAATATCACATTGAATGAAATACTGCCTAACATGCATTAATCTAAGCTTAAAACAAAGTGGCCTAGCAATGAAATACGCTTGAGAACTACCAAGAAAACCTATGCACCACTAGCAAATCAAAGACGCGAGCATGAACAACAATCAGAAAAACAACAGCTATGAACGAGACTGGGAAGGAGATCGAGATAGATAGAAGATAGAAGAAAGAGACTGAGGTCGATTGAACAGAGCGAGAGGGTAGATCACCCGCTCTTGTCCCCTACTCTGTTCCCTTGCAATCGATCGATAATGCTGTCTATCTCGATTCGATTACGAAAACATCGAGGGTCACGTCTGTAGTCTTGTTTCAAATGCACATTTGCTATTATGGTCAAGGGATCGAGCAAATGGTCTTTGATCTTTGATCTTATTCAATCAATATATCAATACATTATTAAACAATGCCAAACTACCACCCATAAACATGTACATAGGACGCGTCTAATCGATGTGGATTGGGAATAGTGATACACGACTAAAATACATAGGCATACGACAGAGTTCAATTGATTTAAACGAGTATCCAAGCTAAATGTGAATGGTATATGGTCGTACTTTCTTATAGACAAAGAAAGAAGAGGAAACTGAGATTGAACTCAAAGAGGAGAATCACAAATTTAGAATATTATTAGGAAGGACCAGTAAACAAAAAGAAAAGTTCAAATATCTAGTTTAAAATGGAACTAACAATTATGAAGGGCTACACAACAACGCCGATACGCAAATGAACAAAGAAAGTTCAAAGATAGGTCCGAAAATCCCGAGAGAGGTAGAGGGAGAGGGAGAGAGGGAGAGGGCGAGAAGGAGAGAGAGAGAAGGAGAGGGAGAGGGAAGCGAGACGAAGATAGGCAGAGAGTGATCCAAGGGACTGGACAAATTTCTAAGTAGAAGCAGAAGAAAACCAAAATTAAATGAACAATAGCATAGTGAAAAAGGCGGGAAGAGATCGAGACCGATTAGACAGATTAATAAACAATTATGGATCATGTCTTTCTTTCTCTGACCTCTCTCACACTTCCTCACTCTCTCTCATATCTGCACAGTCTCTGCTTTGATCAAAGAACGATCACTCATGGCGTGGGAAGAATTCGTGGTTAGAACATGCTAGAGAAAGAGGGAGATGGTGAGAGAAGACGCGAAAGGAAAGAGATAGAGAACGAAAATATTTCCCGGCACAGTGCCAAGAACATGCAATAATTTAGCTTTTACCATGGATAATGATCATTTTGTAAACAAAAAATAAATGTAAATGTCATTTCAACATTTTTTTCTCGCCTAATTAATCTAAATTAAATGAAATAATCCCCTCCTCCCCTCCCCTCCCATCCCCTCCCAGAAGGTGTTTGGAAAACCGGGAGCTGTATTTCCTACATCATGCAGCCATATCGGACGGAGCTCTTTCTGCTACGTGGGTTATCAACTTCTACCTTTAATGGATTATTTTCTGGATTCTACTTCGTGGTTAGCGCAGATGTATAAAGAACAGATCAAGATACGACACGATAGCCGATGAATGGAAGAAAGGAAACCCATTGATTTGTGAAGGACCCCTGCCATGACCCACCGCACCAATGTGCGAACGTGATAAAGTATTATTATTATTATTAAATGAAATAAAGTCACTTCACGATTTTTACAGGTCGACGATTTTTTCTACAGTTTATTTTGCTGCGCCTCTGGCTCAAATTTGCGAGAGCATTTTTCGCCTATTACAATGGTTTTACTTTGTTACAGTTTGATAATTCTGACTTCAGAGGCCGTATGCATGAACTCCGTTTGTCGATAAACGAGACATAACAAGCGTAGACGGAGGAACTCTGGCAAACGCCTCCTCCTACGGTTGTGACGTCACGTTTGTCGGGCAAACGGTTTGTCGGCGTTCATGCATATGCCCTCGGTAAGCCATAGCACATCGCCACTAACCAACCCTCATCGTCAGTATGCCACCCGCCAAGGGAGCAAAGAAGGCCGCCAAGTCCCAGAGGACAACCAGTGGAGACAAGAAGAAGAGAAAGTCAAGAAAGGAGTCCTACTCATTGCCGGTCAGTGGCATTTCTTACTTTATTTTTTTGTCGAAAGGGCTTCTGTCATTTGTTTCATTTGTCTTATGCGGTGTTCAGAACTTCAGAACGGAAAATGCTAGAAAATGCGGAAAATGCTGTTCAGAAGTTCAGGTGGAAAATGCCCGAAAATGCTCGATTTTTGCTCGAAAAAGATGGTTTTATACACTTCAAAAGCGTTGAAACTCGTTGTTTCACGGAAAACAACTAAATTAGGTCATTTATATAGTATGCTACTGAGATAAATACGTATGATTCCTTTTTTGAGCACTTTAAGCCGAAAATCAAAGAAAAAAACTGATTCTTTTTGCGCACGGCCTTGCCTTCCCTTGCTGGACTTTGCACTTAGCTTTGCCTCGCAAAAATTGGAAAATTTCCAGTTAAATCTGCAAAGAAATGGCCCTGCCCATAGCCATGATTTTACTTGTATCCGCGGTCATGCTTGGATTTAAACACCTCAATAGTATCGAACGATTGTGTATTTTTGTAAATAGGAACGAAATCTCCTTATATGGGTAAACACTATGGTGGCGAGAATGTCTCTTCACTCACCTATATTGCCACCCTCCAACTGGTGAGCAGGTCTCTCTAACTGCTCACCCATCTCTGGTGTTGAAATCCCTGCATGATCACGAATACAAGTATTATCATGCATTATTCGACATTCCATGCATGATGATGCATGGAATATCCGTGGTTCATGATCATGCATGGAATGACAGAATCCATACATTTTCGCCCCACCCACGATACCCGTGATACTTACTATCAAAACTGACCGCATCGACAAAAGTGCTCATTCACAACGTGGATGCTCGAAAATGTATGACAGAATCCATGCATGGCGTGATTATAAAGCAATTCCAGAGTATCAACGAAAATGATGCGAAAGTTCAGGTCAAATTTCCACTTATCATCAGTAAAACGCGTCCGCAACACTGTTTGCAACCCAACACTATTGAAATGAAAACTAAAAATCCATTAAAATTTGTATAATATCATCGAAAATCACCATTATCTGAGCATTTTCTTTAACTTCTGAGCAGCATTTTCGTTCATTTTGTTCATTTTCCAAGTTCTGAACTCCGCATAAGTAATTATATCATGATATAGATCAAAACTTGGGTGAACTAGAACACACATTTCGTATCCTAGCCCTGTTTCTTCCTTGCAATTTGTTTTGCTGCATAGTTTTACAATTCACTTAGTTTAAACTGCTATCATGTAGCTCAGAAACATTACAGTAATGTATTCTAGAGTGCGAGCACATTAGGGAAAGTATATACCGATAATATGTAATCGATTATACTATCCTTCCACTAATGTGAATTTGCTTTATTTCAGTTTAACCACGAAGATTCGGCCCCTCGATGTAATGAAGCGTCGTGACATGCCGTTAATCATATCAGATCAGTCATTTATGATAATTATTTTTTATTATTAAATAATTGGAAGCCTTTTGTCCTGTGAGAGTTGTGTATATTAATTAAGTTCGATACCCTAGTCGTCTATCAGTGATGGTCTATCTATATCCCAGACCCTTCAAATGCGTGTGGGTACATAGATTTTGGGTCAAAAACGCGTGTGGGTAACCCGATTTTGAGATAAAAACGCATGTGGGTACCCCAAAAATCATGAAAATTTCAAGAAAATCGCCAATTTATGGTCCAATTTTTGCGGGTGGGTACCCATGAAGGGAGAAGTTTTGCGGGTGGGTCTATCCCATGGAATAACTATAGACCATGTCTGTCGTCTATGATCTGTATATAAGAGACCAGGTATAATAGCATAGGTGGGCGCGTGAAAACGAATTCGTTTTGCGCACAGCCTTTCCTTCCGTTGCAGGGCCTTGCGCATAGCCTTGCCTAGCAAAGATCGGAACATTTCCAGTGAAATCTGCTAAAAAATGGCCATGCACATAGCCTTGCCTTACAATTCCCCGGTTTGCGCACAGCCTTTCCCCCAGCGTGCCCATCTATGTATAATAGTCATGTCATTAGGTCGAATAACTACGTTACACATTTTCAAAATGCGGTCAGGTTTTTTGATTTTTCGTAAATTTTCGGCTCAAAATGCGGT